>CM033643.1:159520737-159726462 GCA_019512145.1 Engystomops pustulosus
TTTGTCGCACAGCGGAGACCATGATTAAGCTCTAAGCGAGCGAAACGCGGAGGTCACATACCTGGGCCACCACACGTTTGTACTTTTTGCCATGTTTGGATTTTATGTGGATTCGTAATGAAGGAATACTGCTTTTACCTGCACATCCCCTGAAGCGCTGACATAGTTTTTTTCTGTTGTATTTTGTGACTGAGGTCCGTGGGGCTTGTTGGATGCTTCCTGCGCAGGGGGAGAGTCTTGCTGGAAGGTGAGCTGGAACTTTGAACCTTCTTTTTGTCTACTGTATTGCAATATAGAAAATGTAATCCAAGCCCACAAATATGCAGTTTAAGGATTCTAATAGGACAGTGGTGGCAAACCTATGGCACTGGTGCCAAAGGTGGCACTCAGAGCCATTTCTGTGGGCACTCAGACAATCATCCCAGGACAGAGTTCACTAAATAGGACCAAATCTTCCTGCATTCCCAGGCAACTTAAGCCACACTTCATTGGCTGTTTGGAACTACGGGAAAAGTGAGGTGTTTACAGAACTGCATTATCTTTGAAGCATATCCTGCTGGACCCACCATTCTTTCTCTACAGAGAGACCCTGGAGAGAAGCTACAACGAGAGACTGAATTTTCCCTCCTTCTCTTAACTGTATTGGTGGTCTCAGGCAGACGATACGATTGAAAGAAGTGGAAGAACAGGCAGCAATAAGTTACTGCTTAATGCCATGTTCACGGTAAATAAGTCGATTTTGGTTGTAGTTTGGGCACTTGGTCTCCAAAAGGTTCGCCATCCCTGTAATAGGATATACGGCCAAAAAATTCATGCAAATGTTTTAGGCTGGCGTAGCAACCTTTATCAAACACACAGGCCAACAAGGTAGAGGGAATGCAATGTAGTGGCGCCTAGGTAAGGTACAGCTGTGATTGTATGCATAGAAATGCATTCAATCACATTCAGACTGAATTGGAAGTTGGCCACCTGCACCCATTAGCTGTTGCTGGGTGGCTTTCTCCCATAGAGAAAAGTGGAGAACCACACTGCTGGGACATTCTCAATGTTCACAAAACACTAAAAAAAAAGACAATTTTTAGGGCCTGTGCTCCAACATGGGTAGCTCTGACACATCCTGTCCTTACCATACTCCTGTTTACAGTCCATTCCAAATGAACCAGGTTCTTTATACCTCAGTCAGTGGGAAGAGTATCTAGATATTTAAAAGCCACAATCTTTTGAGCTCTGTCACGGTGCAACTATTAGCTTTTGTCGCACAGCGGAGACCATGATTAAGCTCTAAGCGAGCGAAACGGGTAGGTCACATACCTGGGCCACCACACGTTTGTACTTTTTGCCATGTTTGGATTTTATGTGGATTCGTAATAAAGGAATACTGCTTTTACCTGCACATCCCCTGAAGCGCGGACATAGTTTTTTTCTACTGCAATACAGTAGTATTGCAGTACATAGTAGGAACGATCAGACCCTCTAGGGTTAATGTACTTCAGGGGGTCAAAAGTAAAAAAATTTTCCTCAAACTTAAAAAAAAAAAAAAAAAACTAAAAGTTGAAATCACCCCTCTTTCCCTATAACTGATATAAAGGTCCGTGGGGCTTGTTGGATGCTTCCTGCGCAGGGGGAGAGTCATGCTGGAAGGTGAGCTGGAACTTTGAACCTTCTTTTTGTCTACTGTGCTGCAGTATAGAAAATGTAATCCAAGCCCACGAATATGCAGTTTAAGGATTCTAATAGGACAGTGGTGGCAAACCTATGGCACTGGTGCCAGAGGTGGCACTCAGAGCCATTTCTGTGGGCACTCAGACAATCATCCCAGGACAGAGTTCACTAAATTGGACCAAATCTTCCTGCATTCCCAGGCAACTTAAGCCACACTTCATTGGCTGTTTGGAACTGCGGGAAAAGTGAGAAGGTGTTTACAGAACTGCATTATCTTTGAAGCATATGCTGCTGGACCCACCATTCTTTCTCTACAGAGAGACTCTGGAGAGAAGCTACAACGAGAGACTGAATTTTCCCTCCTTCTCTTAACGGTATTGGTGGTCTCAGGCAGCCGATACGATTGAAAGAAGTGGAAGAACAGGCAGCAATAAGTTACTGCTTAATGCCATGTTCACGGTAAATAAGTCGATTTTAGTTGTAGTT
This sequence comes from Engystomops pustulosus, assembly GCA_019512145.1. Classification (NCBI taxonomy): domain Eukaryota; kingdom Metazoa; phylum Chordata; class Amphibia; order Anura; family Leptodactylidae; genus Engystomops; species Engystomops pustulosus. Next base: position 159,522,886 of record CM033643.1, read on the forward strand.
TGGGCACTCGCTCTCCAAAAGGTTCGCCATCCCTGTAATAGGATATACGGCCAAAAAATTCATGCAAATGTTTTAGGCTGGCGTAGCAACCTTTATCAAACAAACAGGCCAACAAGGTAGAGGGAATGCAATGTAGTGGCGCCTAGGTAAGGTACAGCAGCACCCCAGGGAAATGGCGCACGCATGCATAAAAACTGACCAAAAAACTCCACATGTGGCATCACCTTTAGGGTGGGTGGAGCATTAGGAGGCACCACTCCAATCAGGGTGCACCTGAAGCTGTGATTGTATGCATAGAAATGCATTCAATCACATTCAGACTGAATTGGAAGTTGGCCACCTGCACCCATTAGCTGTTGCTGGGTGGCTTTCTCCCATAGAGAAAAGTGGAGAACAACACGGCTGGGACATTCTCAATGTTCACAAAACACTACCACCAACATGGGTAGCTCTGACACATCCTGTCCTTAACATACTCCTGTTTACAGACCATTCCAGATGAACCAGGTTCTTTATACTTCAGTCAGTGGGAAGAGTATCTAAATATTTGTCACGGTGCAACTATTAGCTCCTGATATCAAGAGGCAGGATACAAACTGCTAGCAAGATGGTATAGTGTGCCCACCAGATTACACACCATCTTTCATAAATTACCAGCCACATGCTGGAGATGAGGGATCCTTTCTATATGTGTTTTGGTATTTTGCAATCCTTTCCCCCTTCTGGCAGGAATTGGAACACTTCATTGCATTACTGTGCACTGAATAGAAACCTCCTCTTCTACTGTGACATGTCCACTAAGAGATCTTGGCGCTTTTTTTATGCTTCCTCATTATCACTGCAGCGTCCTGTGTCCCACTTTAGGGGGAAAAAAACTTCACCACAGACGGTGGAAATGTGTGTGACAAAAGTAAATAACCTCATGTACATGGAAGACCTCACATCATCCATACACCTGAATACAGAAAATTGTAGTGAGATCTCTACACTGTACTATTTCTCATGCACTCTAAATACATTCGTCCCCTCCATTTTTCCCTTTCTCCCATTTTTTCATATATATCGTTCAACCTTCACCCGGAGTTACTTATTCTACTTTTTTCTGGCTTTTTACACTATAGTTTCCTTTTTTTCTTTTAACATGTTAGCATTGCCATCTATATGTAAGGGACTGCATTCCTGTTTTTGCAACAGAATGAACCGTAACATGCAGCTAAAAATATTCAAGAATGGCTAAGAGGTAAACTTTGAACTATTCTGAAGTGGCCTTCAATGAGCCCTGACCAAAATCCAACGGAGTATCTTTGGAAGTTGCTAAAACATGCCTTTGTTCTTCAAATCCCGGACAACTGGAGCAGTTTGCTTATGAGAAGGGGGCGAAAATACCTGCTGAGTGGTGCAGAAGTCTCAGTGACGGTTAAAGAAATCGTTTAATTGCAATCAGTTTAGTGATGGTAGCGGTGTTTCTAGTAAGAAGTTCCTGAAGAACCTTGTTTGTTCCTCAGTACTTCTTTTATTGTAACTTCTGTGATCACCTGAGTGCTTCAGTGAGCCTATTATTTTAATGTATGCACACAGTAGCACTAGTGCTACAGGGGGTGTGCACACATTTTAAAATACTAGGCTTCCTGAAGCCTTATCTGGGTTGATGTAGCCTTTTAAACTTTCTAACACTCTTTAACATAAAGAGTTTATGTTTTAATATTCCTTGAATGTTCAACAATTTATTCTTCATCCCTAATGTTTACTTTGGTGCTGTGAGGAGACTCTGTTCACTTTGTAGGATGTTTGTTTACATGTCTGAACACTGATAAATAGGAGGAATCTGCAACAGGATATTATAACTCATCCTGCTCCCCCCTCCTACAGATGGAGCAAAAAAACAAAAAAAACAAAAAACACTGAGGGCTTCCATTAGGACAGACTGGAGGAGTGAGAAACAGGAAGTTGTGTAGAGATGTAAAGTGCAGTATGGTGAGAACAGGGAGACTGCTACATGCACATGCAGAGACATGTCTAATGGAAGAGATTTATTGAAAAGTGTACGGCCCCTTTTAAGGTTTTTATTTTTTTTTTTCTTTTCAAAAATAGAACTTCTGGCTGGGTCCATTATCTTATGAGGGCGTACATAATGTGTGAGCCAATTGTAAGGACATATTCCTTTTCTGTCTCTGCAAGGAACCCCTTCAGTGCAGTGACCACGTCAGAGGCACCAACTTCTTCGCATAAGTGGCAGTGACAATTGGAGTTGAAAAATTTTTTGCTGTAATGGGACCAAGGATTATCAATAAAGCTTCATTACAGACACCTTACAGCTGATTATTGCAATCTAGGACTATAGTAAAGCATTCAGAAAGCTGCACCAGAGGTCAGAGGGGTCTGTCTGTAACTATGGGTTGTCTGTAAGTCGGGTGTCCTTAAGTAGGGGACCGCCTGTATATTTTATAATAGTTTTTTTAACTTTCATTCATAGCTCTGTAAAAGAACTGTTGAGCCTGCAGTGATCTCAGTTCACTAACTTTTGGTGTTTGTTAAAGGGGTATTCCCGCGAAGACAAGTTTCATAACTGTATTAAGGATAACAAAATAAGACATTCTCTAATTCAATGCTATTAACAACAAAAATACAGCATTTCACAGATATAATTCCAACCTGTCTCTTTCTGTCTTGGTATACACAATTTTGGTTGCCCCTAGACCTGACCCTGGTTCTTCTGGAGTTTAGGGTCGACAGATGTCTTGTTTTTCTGTCTGATGCTGCATGAAGTTCCTATCTGCCTCTTGCCCCCACCCTTGCATTATAGGGCCATCTCGCACAGACACTGACTTCCTGCCAGCAAGCAACACTTCACATTGTGAGGAGAACAAAACTACAAGCTACAGACGGATAACATCTTTATCCAGGGGAGGGAGGTATATAACAGAACTGTTTGTGTTATAGCTGAGAGTGTCATTGTGGGTTATGTCAATCTCATGAATCTCATGAATCTCATCATCTCTTATCTATGATCTGTCTCCTCTCTTTCTATTTGTCAGATACTAGTGTTCTGAACTAATGTTCAGAAGCTAAATAAAAGTGTATATAAACCTGTACCCTGATAATCTAACCACATTTGTCACCACACCGAACTAAAGGAATCATGAGGTTTCTGGTTGAAGAGTCCCTGCCCACACTCAAACAGCAATAAAATGGAGTAAAATTGTAAAGTTATGGGGTTAAAAATTATCTTTATTGTGTAAACATCACTAGTGGATTGAAATTTGAGAATTTTCTTCAATGGCCAAACGCCTTTAAGCATTTCAGAATTAAATCTCAGTTTTCTGCATTGTATTTCATGTAGGTACGCAATAACTGTGTGGTATTTTGACGGCGATGAAAGGGCAAAAGCTAAAGAAAAGTATCAAACAGGTAATTTTTTTACTTTAACTTTTCTGTACGGGTTGGATATATGCAACACACGTTATTCTTTTACATCAAATTATGTTGTTCCTTATAACCTCAAGGAAGAAATCAGAAATGTTTGTTTTCCTCTTCCCACCATCTTTTGTAAGCCAATTAAGATTTTATCCATAGTTTAACCCCTTCATGACTGATGGTCATTTGTGCCGGAATGTCCAGGTCAATTTTTGACATTGTTCTATGCACTTCTTTAAATGACAATATCTCTGTAGAAACATTAAAAATATATAACCAATTTTACTTTTTTTATTTTCAAGACATGTGAGACTTTACCTTTATTTTTAAAGAAAACCTACCATTTGATTCAATGCATTACAACGTAAACATATCTTGAGACTGCTGTAGCTACACTGATGCAGGATCATATCTTGGTTAATCCCTGTGCCGAGTGGTTTTGCTGATAAAACGGAGATAACATTATGATAATGAAGCTTTCTCTTCTGTGGCTCCTTCACTGCTTGTCTAGCATGTGACTGCAGGAGAGAATGATGTAACTGGCTTGTACCTGGAAGCAGAATAATCAATTGCTGCAACATCCCCCAGCTGCTGTGTATGAGTGATCCAGCTCCGGGTGCGGTCACACGTCGCGTTTACTGCATGCGTTTAAAAATGCATTGCTACAGCTGAAGGGATATTTCCCTAATTAAACAGCTGTTAACGCTTGCGTTTACAAAACGCATGCATTAACCGCGATGTTAACACATGCGTTAACAATGCGTTAACACGTGCGTTTTGTAAACGCAAGCGTTAACAGCTGTTTGATTAGGGAAATATCCCTTCAGCTGTAGCAATGCGTTTTTAAACGCATGCAGTAAACGCAACGTGTGACAGCACCCTCAGGTTGATTAGTGCTTGACTAGTCATGCTTGATTAACCTCCATTTTTAATTTCAAGCCTGTCCCAGCTTTCCCAAGGTCCTGAATGGTATAATTGTGTTTTCAGCAAAACTACTCAGCACGGGATTAACCAAGATATGATCCTGCATCAGTGTAGAAAATAGAAAGAAGGGGCAGCAATCCAAAGTAATTTCTCTTGGGGGTTGGTGCTCGCAGCTGAAAGTTCAGGCGTTCAAAACTTCATTTATGGCATATTGAAAGGAGAAAGCCACAGCACCGAGGATTAAAAATGCGAAGAAGTCTTTATAATGGTGCTGTGGCTTTCCCCTTCCAATATGCCTGCATCAGTGTAGCTACAGCATTCTCAAGGTATGTTTGCTTCATAATGCATCAAATCAAATGGTAGGTTTCCTTTAATAATTACATATTTATAATTTTCCAATAAATGACTACAAATGTGAGCATTTTTGTCATTATTTTTCAATATAAAACTTTTTCCCTCACCCTTTCAGCCATTGCGGCTGGCTCATGACCTCAATTAAGGTCATTTGCGCAATGAAATATAAAGCAGGTCATATTCTTTCCTGTATCTGTTAAATGTCCATCCAACCATAACAGCAAACTTTCCTGCTTGCATCCGGTTTGCATACATAGTTGTATGCATGAGGCCTTAGTACGTTAGAAGTTTCATTTAAAGATTGTATTCCACCATACCATATAATGGAATATTCATATGTTATATCATCACTGCCATGATTCCAGAGGAGCATGTAAATACAAGCATGAATAGAAATAACTAAGGAGTTTCCTCCATAGGGAAGCTAGGAACCGGAACGAGTATTTCCTTTCATTCCCCTCAGGTTCATATGCATTCAGTCCTTCATCCTGGTGGTAGATGCCCTGAAGTGGTTAATAACATCCAAATGAAGAAATGTATGTGTAATGTTTATGAATAAAGTTGCATGCAAATACCCAGATAAGAATACCCCTTTTAAGATATTCATGGTTTTATACCTAACAAAGGACATTTAACCCATTTTCGACATTGGATGTAATAGAACTGCTTGTTGGGAGGTGCCTTCCTGCATCATGCAGTGCTGTTACATCCTGCATTGTAATGATCACTGTGAGACTAACCCCCTTCTTCCCCATGCCCACGATCGCTGCAATTCAGACCAGCTGTTTGCAGCAATGAATTGGATAAAAGAAGTTATAGCAGCTTTTGTGCAGCAGAGCAGTAGGCAAATCATCTTGCCCTAATGGTCCCAAGGGTCCTGCCTCCCTCCCTGTCCTGCAATCGCTGCAGCAATATTTATGTATTCAGCTAAGGTCCCCAAATGAGGCAGTGGTGGGTGCTGTGCTATATGGCACCAGATGAGCCAAATTAGTATGGAGGTGGCATCCTGCCTCCTCCCAAATGGATCCGATCGGTCGGCAAGCTGATCAGTGTAAAAATATTGTTATGGGGCAAGATGGCTGACAACCATCTTCCCTCATTTTCCAGGGGGTCCCCCTCCTCTTCCTCCTCCTCTCGGGCCCCCTCCTCTTCCTCCTCCTCTCGGGCCCCCCTCCTCTTCCTCCTCCCGGGCCGCCCCCCTCCTCTTCCTCCTCTCGGGCCCCTCCTCTCGGGCCCCTCCTCTCGGCTTCAATTGAATGTTATTTAAGAAAAAATGTTTCTGTTTGAAGATAATTTCTCATAAATGTAGTCTATGAGTCCTGCCTATTGAGTCCTGCCTGACTTCCTGGCTTCAGCGTTCATTACCACAGAACTGCTGTGGGACCTGCAGTAACTCACGGACATTACATATACAAAAACTTTTTGTTTCTTTGTGCAATCACTCCAGTAGTGGTGACTGTATCCAGGGACACAGACTTGTTTCTAAGGGACCATATCACTACATTTATGATAAATTATCTTCACACAGGTAAAAAAATTTTTATTAACATCTAATTGAAGAAATGTTTATATATGGCAGATCAATGAATCTGGATGTGAATGCCCAGATGAGAATACCCCTTTATAAATATGTTTTTTTAAGCAAGCAACATAAATGAGTAAAAACAATGATGAATAATAAAATAGTCAACACTGACCCGCCTGATCTACTTCTCAGGGTGTATCAGACGTCATCTGATACACCCCAAGAACTAGATCAGATGGGTCAGTATTGACCATTTTAAGTGGCATTTTCAACTTACTTGCCTCTGTCTGCAGTGCTTATCACCTGCGCGCCGCTGCCAGTGAAGCAGCATAACACCCGGTTACATTGCACATACTGTGGGGTTGTCCTGGCTTCACTGGCAGACTTATGGGAGGTGATGAGAGCTTCAGACACAGGCAAGTATATATGTGGTCACAGACAGCTGTCATACGGGTTATTTGGGACACTAAACCACATGTTTCTATAGTTGGTTTAGTGTCTAAAAGCCACCTGACAGGACCTCTGTAAGTATGCACTGCTCTGTGTGAGCAGCTCCTGACCTCTTATCATCTTCTCTGCTGCTTTAGTCTCCATTCTGTGAGCCACCTCACTCCTTGTTCTGTTTCCACTATTTCCCGGGCTGAAGAGGAGGAGGAGCTGCCACTAATCTGCTGCTATTGTCTCACTAAGGCATAACTAGTGAGAGCAGAGCCGATCAGCTTCATTCTGCAATGGGACAGGACCATTGGAGCTCTTGGCGTGCAACACTATTTCCTGCCTGGCCAGAGCTCCAATGATGAACTTTGATAAGTCAGGGAGACGGTACACATGCTTGCAGAGAGGGCTCTGCGTGCCCACTCTGGCATCCGTGCCATAGGTTTGCCACCACTGCATTAGAAAATGCTGTTGGTCAAGTATTAGGAAAAGAAGAATGTCCTTATTTTGACCACAATTCATAAAGACTCCAGCATCTTTCAAATCAGGGGGTGAGTCTCAAAAGATGCAGAGTCTGTTACAAAATGGGAAAAAGGAAGGACATGACTTGTCGATGTAACACCTGTCCTCTGCATGAAAGAGTGCTTCAGAATGTATCATTCGCCTGCGTTTGTTAAAAATTGTTTACCCTGGTTACCACCTACTTGTACCCATCTGCTATGGTACATGCCACCACTTCTTCCCTTCCAAGCCCTGCTGTTTTTCCTTACAGAAGTCTATATCCACATGTGGGGCATTTCCGTGTTCAGGAGAAATTGTTGAATAATTTCTGTCCCATGTGGACACCAAAGAAATGGAGGAAAATATAAATATTCATTTTTTTCCGACCAAATTTTTGAACACCTGTGGGGTCTAAATACCAATTATGCACTTTGATAAAATCTGTGAAGGGTGTAGTTTCCAAAATGGGGTCCTTTTTGGGGGATTTTCACTGTTCAGCTATCTCCGGGGCTCTTCAAATGTATCATGGTAACAGAAAAGTATTCCAGCTAAATCTGCGCTGCAAAAATCAGTGGTGCTCCTTTCTTTGAATGCTTGGTGTGCTAGTACAGCAGTTTACCACCATATTTGGGAGAATTTGGGTATCAAATGTTGTGGAGTAATTTATCCACTAAGAATGTGTAAATGTTTTGAAAAACACATTCCTTTAGCCCCAAATAAATGTAATTTAAAAATTGTACTTAAATTTTTTTTAAGCCCTTTGACAAAGGCTTGACAAATTTCAAAAAAGTCGTTTTTTCAGTTTCTAAAATGGTGTAATTAAAGGAGTTTTTCTTCTCTTATAGGCCTCTCAAAGTCACATCAAACTTGTCTAGTCTCTCAAAACATAGATTTTGGCAATTTTCACAAAAATCTGAAATATTACTTGTATATTTAAGCCTCCTATTTTCTTTAAAAAAAAGTAGAAAATATGCTTAAAAATAGTGCTAGAATAAAGACCATTGGTAAATGTTAGTTATTTGAGGGGTATGACAAACTGCCTGAAAAGCAGAAATTTTCAAAGTTTGAAAATAGCGGTTTTCAAAATTTTCACCAAACCATAACCCTCATGAAACGCTCATAACAAACTTCCCAAAAGTTGTTTTGAATATTTTGAGCAGTGAAGTTTCTAAAATGGTGTTATTTTGGGGGGTTTATTATCATATAGACCCTATAATGCTAATGCTATAACTAAATCATGTCAGATTTAAAAAAAAAAGGCCTGTGTGGGGAAGGTGCAAAATGGTCAATGGATATTCCCACGAAGACAACTTTCTTGTATGTACTCAGCATAACAAAATAACACATTCTCTAATTCACAGTTATCAATAAAAATGCTGCATTTCACAGATATAAGTCCAACCCGTCTTTAACAGTGCTGCTGTACACAATTTCAGTTTCCCCAAGACACGACCCAGTAACTTCTGACTTGGGGTCGGGCCGTCATCTTGGATTTTTGTGTGAGATTGTGCAGATGAGATTTCTTTCTGTAGTGACGTCCCCTGCATGGAGCTCAGAGACACAGACTGATTACATCCTGCCGGCACATGGGGAGCAGAGAGAGTGGCTGTAAACTACAAGGAGATAAGCGATCCGGGGGAAAGGGGAGGCAGACACATGTCTGTGAGATGTAGCCGAACTGTGTGTGTAATAGGCATCTAATGTATCTCATGATCTGTGAGATGTAGCAGAACTGTGTGCAGTAGGCATCACATCATTTCTGTTCTGTCTCAGTGTGTTAGTACAATCTCAGAAGCCAAATGAAAGTGTATATACACCTGTACCCTAATAATGTAACACATGGTCACCCAACAGAACTAGTGGATAATACAGTAATGTGTCTGCTTAGAGAGGCCCCGCCCGCACCCTGGGATTTTACACTGAGCAGCATAGAGAGTGATGGGAGCTAAAATAGCAATAAAAATTAGTAAAATGTAAATTAAGGGTTAAAATGATCTTGTGTTACATCTCAATCCCCTAGTGATGTTGAGAATTTTCTTTTGTGTCTAAACCCCTTTGAGTGGTTAACAGCTGCTGAAACGGGCCCTTTCCTGTTTTTTCATTTCCATTTTTCACTCCCCATCTTCAAAAATCTACTTTTTTTTTTTTTTTTTTTTTTTTTTTTTTTACACGTAAAGAGCTCTGTGACTGCTTGTTTTCTGCGTAACAAATTTTCTTGTGGGCTTGGATATTATGGCTTTCACTGTGCACCCCAAATGTCTACTTTATTCTTAGGGTCGGTATGATCACGGGGATACCAAATTAGTATAGGTTTTATAATGTTTTCATACATTTACAAAAATTAAAACCTCCTGTACAAATTTTTTTTTCTTTAAATTTTGCCATATTCTGGCGCTTATAACTTTTTTATACTTTGTTGTATGGAGCTGTGGGTGGCAGAGGTCGCACTAACATTTTTTCAAGAAGAGTAAAAATACTCCTCTCACCATTTTTGAGGAGTATTTTTACCCGAGGAGGAGTATGAAAATTTCGGTAATACACTGCACACATAGCACACTCACACAGAACACAGCGCACAGCACACGCTCACCACTCACAGGACACTGCACACTACACTGCACTCACAGGACACTGCACACACACTCACCCGGTCCCGTTGATCACATAAACGCAGGCAGGGCAGGGAGAGTTGGAGCAGGACGGGGAGCAGCATCTTCGCGGTCCACATGTCTCCCCCGTGGCCGGTGCTCTCTCTCTGGGTCTCTCCGGCGCGCGTCCCTGACACTGATCACTGTGTCACGTGTCCAACTGAGTGGCCCGGCGCTGCAATCGCACTACTGACATTTCCCTCCTTTGCAGCGCGCGCTGAACCGCTCAGCCTGCACGCTACAGGGAATAATTGCCAAGCGTAACTTTACGCATGGCAATTATTTTGGGGGGTAATGGCGCCTCATCACGCGTCTATGACACCGTTAATGCGTTAATGCGACCTCTGGTGGGTGGTGTAATTTTTTGCGACATTTGATAATATTTTCAATGATATCATTTTTAGGACTGTACGACCTTTTTATAGATTTTTTTTAAAAAAAAAAATATTTTTCAAAATGGCAAAAAAGTACTTTAACCCTAGGTTGTCTGATCGATCCCATCATATACTGCCATACTAAAGTATACTGCCAGTATACTGGCAGTATATGGGGTTTTGCCTTCTCATTCATTACAATGTGCTAAAACGAAATAGCCTCGGGTCTTCCAAAGCATTAAGAAGGAGGAAACCCAGCGTTTGGTGATGTCCATGGGTTCCAGACTTAAGGCAGTGATTGCCTCCAAAGGATTCGCAACAAAATATTGAAAATAAAAATATTTTGTTTGGGTTATGTTTATTTGTCCAATTACTTTTGAGCTCCTAAAATGTGGAGTGTTTGTAAAGAAATGTGTACAATTCCTACATTTTCATCATCAGATATTTTTGTTCAACCCTTCAAATTAAACGTTACAATCTGTACTTGAATTCTGTTGTAGAGGTTTCATTTCAAATCCAATATGGTGGCATGCAGAGCCCAACTCCAGAAAATTGTGTCACTGTCCAAATATTTCTGGCCCTAACTGTTTCTTTTTTTTTTTTAATTTTTTTTTTTTTTTAATAAAAAAAAAATCTTTGGCAGTGTATGTACTATGCTCTTTGGGGACTGGGGGAGTGCAAAAAATGGGTCTCCTGGTGACAGGTTCCCTTTAATAGGTAGATCTGTGGTGGTCGGTTTCCTTTAAGCAAAAAAGATTGAATGTTCATAATTTTGCTAAATTTACGTTAAAAAAAAACAAAAAACATTGCTTAATATATGAGAATGAGAGTGCAGGTGTGGTTTCAGATTGTTCTGGGTTGGAAGGAGTTATTTACAAGAATATTATTTGGCGTTATCCCTTATAAAAATTTTGCAACATAAAGGGTGGATGTATTAATGCACTTGTGCCACAATTCTGGTAGTTTTGTGCCAAAAACAGTTTAAAATGCCTTGCACCACAGTTATCAAGGCTTTTAGAGCATTTTTGGCAGCTCTCCGACTTGTCCGAATAAGTGGCGTGGCTTATGGAAAATTTTCTATACGCCCCCAAAATTCTGGTGCACCATTTAGACCAACTAAAAGAAGGTCTAAAGTAAGAACCGACAGTCTTATCCTGCACCAGAATTCATCATTACCGTGATAAATCTGACGCAGCAAAAGACTAGTGTTTTCCGGCTAGAGACTGGCGGAACCTGAGACACATTGTTAAATTCCCCCTCATAAAGTCAAGGGTTTGATTTTAAAAAAGTGTCAAAAGGAATTTCAGAAAGATAAATTTCAACTTTGGCTCAAACTAAAGGTTCGAAATAGAAACCGGATCCAACCTGTACTACAATAAGTTCTTTATAGCCAGGCTTCTTTTTCTGCTTTTAATTTTTTTGCTTTTCCTTGTGCACTAAGCAGTGCTCAGGGACGTAACTAGAAGATGGCCCCTTAAATATAGATATTTGTAAGTTACAATAACACACATTTATATACATACATAATACAGTTCTTTACTTATTTATACAATCTTTATACAGTCATGGAAACATTTTATGCACAGATTAAGTATATATACTTATACATACAGTATATACACATCACATATGCACACACATTTACAGCATATCCACATCACATATATACACTTGCTTACAATACCATATACAGGCTTACAGCAAATACATACACACAATATATACACATCACATATGCAGAAACATATAGAGCATGTAAACTTCACACTGACACACATACAGTACCATAAACGGACATACAGCATATATATACATGCAGAGTGTACGTGGCAGACGGCAGGAAGTACAGATTCCAGTCCTGTCCTGCTATCCCCCTTCTGCATCTTTTCTTATCTGGGCTGCTGACAATATGTATACAATGTTGCACATTCTGCATTCTTTAGTGTGTCAGGCTGACACTGAGGGCAGCTGCTATGGTTGCTGCTCCTTGCAATCCTGTGTTTTCATCACAAGTTATTACACAATGCAAGGACAACTGCTCCCTAATCCCCACTGCATGCTGCAACTTCCTGTGCCTGCTGAGCAGTGTGGATTGTGGGGTATGTTCCTGGTTTATCATGCTTGATTTTTATATTTGCTTTCCTTTGATAGTTCTTAAGTGGGGCTCAAATAAAAAACTTCAATTTATTTTAGATTCAAGCATTTGCAAAATAAAATTTCGCCCCCAAAATGTATTAGTAGCAGTGTCACCCAATTAACCTAATTAATCTAATCTTTGATACATTCCTTGTAAAAGTCAAAAATTAAGGTTACTTCTCAAAATCTATTGGAAAAAAATAAAGCTATCCCTGATGATTATCCCTATACATATGTGTTCTCACTCTCCTTTTTGCCAGTTGTTTTCCATAAAATGAGAAATTTTTTCTTTGCCTTAAACTGTTTTATTGTGTTTTTTTTTTTTTTTTAAGGTGAAAAATCTGTCAGGATTGAGCTGAGCAAGTCATCAGATGGGGTTGTGAAAGAAGTCTTTAAAGATATATGAACTAGGAACACTTTCCTTGTGTATACAACATAAACACAGTAACCTAAAAGCAGTGTATTATGTTGTGAATGTAAATAATGATAAAACTTATGTACAATAACTATATGATGCATCAGTAAACCTAAAGTAATTGAGTGGTCTGCGCCAGTATTGCCAATGCCTTTATGAAAAATATGCATTAACTACATATTAATTCATATGTTTCTGATCTTGCATTAAATTCTATGTTTTTTGTTTTTACTAATTTTCTGTCAAGAATTTGTCCTTTTAAAGTAACGACATGCCGTATTATCAAATTGCTGTGCAACAGGTCGGTTTGCACAAACACTTTTCTGTCGAGATGTCACAATTTTTAGGCACATTTTTTACTGCTGTATTTGTGCAAATAATTAAATTTTGATTGTCTCTGCAATAACGCACCCGATCGAGCAATCTTACAATGCCCAGATGTGCACAAGTCTGCTGACCACTTTTCCCAAGACCATAAACGTTGCATCAGATTGCGTTGCAGACCGAGAGAGCTCTGGGGCACTACAATACCAATTTCACAGCTTTATGTGAAATTGGTACAGTAGTGTTTTGGTTGTTCACTGTCTGCAATGCAACATCTTGAATTCACAAAGCTACTGTTGGTCATGGAATATTGGGCAGCACACAGTGTTTTTCGCTGTTAATCTGTCCTAAGGATATTAATAATGTTTGTTTTATAGAATGGCCTCAGTGCTTTAGCACCTAGTGTTCATTTGGGATTTTCCTTGCTTAATGTCTGTTAAGGCATAAAAGTACCTTTTTGGATGGACATTTTAAGCAGGCCACTACAAATAATACTAAAGATCCTGAATACATGTCAAATGCTGTAAATTGTTACTGAATACTCACAAGCTGACTTAGACCTCATATGGTTTTAGATCAAGAAAACTATGAAATGGCTGTAGAATTGAATTTTCAGTTACTGTACCTCACTTAGAAATTAAACTGTATATAAATATTGTTTTGTAGATGCATTAAAGGGAAATTGTTACTCATATTTTTAACCAGTAAACTAAAAGTACCCTCTGGAAGGGTGTAAAATATATTTTTTGCATTCCCTCTTTTATGTTAAATTACCAATTTATCTACAAAAAATATTCATGTGTCAAGTATTGCAAATGAGCTGGAAAAAAAACCCAAAGATTTTTTTAGTTTTTAGATGAGCCACACTCAAAGGGTGGCAGGAAGGATCTCCAATGCCCTACTTATATTGTTAAATCCGGGGCTTAATCTCCCCCTAAGTCTTTAACTGCCGTATCTTGGGTTCTACAACACAGAGAATGAAATTTCTACTGTGGTTTTAAAATGACTATATAGCTATAGAGCGCAAGACCACCTCAGATTGAATTGAACAAAATGTGACTGTTCAACTAATTTGCATATGACGTTAGAGGTGTTAATTTCTTTGGAATAGGCAAGTTTTAACTTAAAGGGATGTTCTCATTTGGGTATTGACGTTTAATCTGCCATATACAACCCCACACCCTGGTAGCGGTGGCCAGATGCACTAATGATGCCTGCTTGATCACCTGGATTCAGCAGTCATTACCATACGACAGCTTTTGCACATGCATCAACTCCTGGCATTCCATACGCAAAAACTGTTTCCTGGTACAATCACTCCAGCAGCAGTGGCCGTATCCAAGTACAAGAATCTCTAAGGGATAACATGACTACATTTATGGGAAATGATCTTCAAAAGGATAAAAAAAAAGTTTAATAACATCCAATTGAAGAAATGTAGCTATATGGCAGATGAATTGAATTAAATGTGAATGAGCATATGAGAATACCTATTTAAATGAGGGAATGATTAAAATGGTATTTTTATTTGTGAGTGGATGCTGTTCAGTTGTGAAAAATACTGGTGACAGGTTCCCTTTAACTTGTTGCTGAAAGAGTTTTTAAACTACAGCTCTTCACATGTGAATGTATACAAAAATAGTTTTTGCTAAACAGCAATTCTAGGGAATACATTTTGAGCCACTGATTTATGAAGCATTATGAAATTTTCTCAAACTTGAAGTGCCTATTCTGAGCTACATTTATTTAGAATTGTATTAGAATATTAATTTAAAATTATTCATATTTACTTAGTTATGTGCTGTTCATTTTTTTGTCTATACGTTGTGTGCTGTAGATATATTAAACTACATTTGTAGCATGTTTGATTTATATTAATATAAAGTAATGAAACTTTAGCTGCCGTCACACATATTATGTATGCAAGAAGAATGGTTTGATAACAAATAATAATCTGATCAGTTATTAAATGGTGAAGACCTACTCTCAATTCATGCATCGAAAGCTTTTATTCGGTTACATTTTTTTTTTTTTTTAGTAAAACTCTGCAAAAGCTATTATGGCGCTTTGATGAATATTTACATAAAATCTTTATCTAAAACTCAAAATGCTAGCCTTCAGGCAATTTGATGACCAGGCATCTAGGCGATTATCCAAATTGTAAGGTTTGGAGCTGGCGGAAATCCATATAAGTATAACTCAGAGGTCGCACTTGCGTTTTACCAATTTTGGGGAGTATATTTTGCTGAGAAGTATGAAAATTTAATTGCTACAAATAAATCCAAACCATACCATACCATATATACTCTAGTATAAGCCTAGTTTTTCAGCACAAAAAAATGTGTTGAAACCCCAAACTCTGCTTATACTTGAGTAAAAAAAAAATAGGTTTTACCAGGGTAAAATTAGGGGCCTCGGCTTATACTTGGGTCCGCTTATACTCGAGTATATAAGGTGTGTGTGTGTGTGTGTGTGTGTGTATATATATATAATATATATATATCTCATTACCATAATCTTGCATTTTTATACACAGGGCAAACACTGTGTAAATAATGTAAAGCAAACCCCTGTGGGTGATAGAAATAGAAATGCATATGCAATCGGGCCGAATACCGCCCACAGGGCTTTGCCTTACTGTGTGCTACACCCTGGGTCAAACCAGGGGAGCACATGGCTGTGTTAGTCAGCCATAGACCACATTTAGACAAACACCCCATCTCAGACCATTACTGATGGCGTCCCTCTGCCACCCCAGACCAGACTATGACTGACTTCACTTTCCTCACAGCACCGGACAATTAAAAAAGAAAAAAAAAATATGAGGGGGATTAATTTTTGGAATTTAAATTTTATATACAGTCATGGCCATACATTTTAAGAATGACACACTTGGTTTTTAATGTGTGTTTGTCAGATGTTTTTATCACATACAGAAATACTAGTGCAATCATATTATGAGTAACAAAAGCTTTTATTGACAGTTAGAATGAGTTAACCCCTTAACGCTCTGCGCTGTAGCTCTACGGCGCAGAGGTATAAGGAGTGTATGAAGTGGGCTCACGGGCTGAGTCCTCTTCATACAAAGGTGGGGGTTTTTGCATTTTGCAGAAAACCCCCACCGCTAATAACCGCGGTCGGTGCTTGCACCGATCGCGGCTATTAACCCTGTCTTCGCCGACGGCGGCGTTTAAAAGACGGCGGGGCGGCGATTGGTTGCCATGGTAGCCTCGGGTCTTCTTTTGACACGAGGCTACATGGCTTCTGGAGATTCGTTACAATGAGCCAGTGGCTCATTGTAATGAATGACCTGCAAAAATGCCATATATTGCAATACAGAAGTATTGCAGTATATGGTAGGATCGATCTGACCATCTAGGGTTAATGTACCCTAGATGGTCTAAGAAAAAAAAGTTTAAAAAATAAAAAAAAATGTATAAAATATAAAAAAATTCAAATCACCCCCCTTTCCCTAGAACTGATATAAAACATAATAAACAGTAAAAATCACAAACATAATTAGGTATCGCCGCGTCCCAAAATGCCCGATCTATCAAAATATAAAACCGGTTACGGCCGGAGGTAACCTCCGAGGCGGGAAATGGCGCCCAAATGTCCGAAATGTGACTTTTACACCTTTTTACATCACATAAAAAATGGTAGCAATGAAAACGTCGCCTCATTTTGCAAAAAATGACACCTCACACATCTCCGTGCACCAAAGTATGAAAAGGTTATTAGCGTCAGAAGATGGCAACATTTTTTTTTCTTTTTTGTACACATTCGTTTAATTTTTGAAAATGTATTAAAACACAATAAAACCTATATAAATTTGGTATCACCACGATCGCACCGAACCAAAGAATAAAGCTGTGGTGTTATTTTGAGTGCACAGTCAAAGTCGAAAAAACTGAGCCCACAAGAACGTTTTTTTTTTTTCCAATTTTTCCACATTTGGAATTTTTTTTCAGCTTCGCAGTACGCGGCATGTTAAAATAAATAACATTACGGGAAAGTAAAATAAGCCCTCACACAGGTCTGTACACGTAAAAATGAAAAAGTTATGGATTTTTGAAGTTGGAGACCGAGAAATGAGCAGAAAAACCCTGCGTCCTTAAGTGGTTAATGCAGCAAGTCAGTATTTGCGGTGTTGACCCTTCTTCTTCAGGACCTCTGCAATTCTCCCTGGCAGCTCTCAATCAACTTATGGACCGAATCCTGACTGATAGCAGTCCATTCTTGCACAATCAATGTCTCTTAATGATTGACCACAAGTTCTCAATGGGATTAAGATCTGGGGAGTTTCCAGGCCATGGACCCAAAATCTCTGTTTTGTTCCCTGAGCCATTAAGTTATCACCCTTGCTTTGCATTGGACGGTTGGGAGAAGTTGCTTTTGTAGGACATTCCAGTACCATTCTTTATTCATGGTTGTGGCATGAGGCAAGACTGGTGCTATCACTCACCTTTTCTTCTCCAGATGTTCCAATCGGAAAGGGGATTCATCAGAGAAAGTGACTCGCAGTCCACTCCCTGTACATTTTGCAGAATATCAGTCTGTCCCTGATGTTTTTCCTGGAGAGAAGTGGCTTCTTTGCTGCCCTCCTTGACACCAGGCCTTGCTCCAAGAGTCTCCGCCTCACAGTGCATGCAGATGCACTCACACCTGCCTGCTGCCATTCCTGAGCAAGCTCTGCACTGCTGGTAGCCCGATCCCGAAGCTGAAACACTTTTAAGAGACGGTCATGGCGCTTGCTGGTCCTTCTTTGGCCCCCTGGAGCCATTTTGGTAACAATGGAACCTCGCTCCTTGAATTCCTTAATGATGCGATAGATTGTTGAGTGAGGTGCAATCTTCCCAGTTGCTCCTTTCAAGGCAGGCCTGCAATGAAGTTGAATTGTGTTTTGGGGGAAAAAGTTAATTTTCTAGGCAAATATTGACTAGAAATTGCTGTTAAGCTGATCACTCTTTATTTTATAACATTGTGGAGTATATGCAAATTGGCATTATAAAACCTGATGCGGTACACTTAGTAAAATTTAACATTTGTATCATTCTCAAAAATTTTGGCCATGACTATACACTAAGGGGGAGATATATCATTAGGCAGGATTTTGAGCAGATGTCTGTGACTGTCCGCTGTGTGTGCACTCTATGCGAATAGACTGCACCAGTCGCATCTATGTTTAACCCCTTCCTGACATGTGACGTAATAGTATGTCACATGTCGGGTCCCGGTGCATGGAGAGGGCTTGCGGGCCGAGCCCTCTCCATAGCCGGTAAGTCTTTGCTGCATATTGCAGCAAAGGCTTACCAGTAACACCCGCGATCGGTGCCGGCACCGATAGCGGGTGTTTTCCTGCTCATCGTCGCTGGCAGAGGTGACGGCGGCTTCAAAAAGATGGCGGCACGTGGGCACCGCCATCTTTCTGAGGATCACCGTTCCCCGTGATGTCATCAGCGAACGGCGATCCGTCGCCATGGTAGCTTCGGGTCTCACGAAAGACCCGAAGCTACTTCAGGTTAACCCATTCATTACAATGTGCTGAGTAGTAAAATCCCCATATACTGCCATACTGTATTATGGGAGTATATTATAGGATAATACAGACACCCTAGGGTTAAAGTACCCTAGGGAGTCTGAAAAATAGTAAAAAAAAAAAGTTAAAAAAAAATGATAACAAAACCTAAAAATTCAAATCACCCCCCTTTCCCTAAACTATAGAAATTAATAAACATAAAATCATAAACACCTTAGGGTATTGCCGCGTCCGAAAATGCCCGATCTAGCAAAATATGATACGGTTTTTTTTCACTGCGTTTAACCCCGTAACGGAAAATCGCGCCAAAGTCGAAAATGGCACTTTTTTGCCATTTAAAAAAAAAAATTACAAATTCTATAAAAGGTGATCAAAAGGTCGTACATTCCTAAAAATTATAACATTTTAAACGTTATCAAATCTGCAAAAGGCACCACCCCAGCTCCATAACCAAAGTATGAAAAAGTTATTAGCGCCGAAGATGGCAAATCCCCCCAAAATTTCGTACAGGGGTTTTCATTTTTTTAAATATTGAAAACATATAAAACCTATACAATTTGTTATCCCCTGTAATTGTACCGACCCAAAGAATAAAGTGACTGTCGCACATTGAAACTCCGTAAAACCAAGCTAACAAGATACGGACAAATACGTTTTTTTTTCTCCCGCTTCCATACCGGCATGGATATTAAATAACACCATTTTGAAGTGTTATTTGTTACGCAGAAAATAAGTCCCATCACACAGATTTACATGGAAAATAAAAAAGTACAGATTTTTGAATTTGTGAGAGTGAAAATGAAAACGCACAAACAAAAAAGGGCGTGACGGCGGGAAGGGGTTAAGATCTGCTCGATGTCGCCTTTTTTGCGATGTTTTGCACGGAAATTAGCAGAACCAAATCAAACATAAAATTGAGCAAAAAACTTCCACCGGTAGTAGCAATGGACCCACATACACCACATGTGGTGTATTTGCAAAGAATTTGCGTTCAATTCTCCGCGCTAAAGGTGGTGTGCACAACTCTGTGGTGATTTTCATACAATTATATTATATTATATTATTTTTTAATTATAGCCAAGAAGCTACATAGGACTAATAATAAATCTCCCCCTATATTTTAATTGGAGTAACAGCTAGCTATTCTGTTATCACAGATAACAGTGATCCTATGTGTGGAATCTTCCCTGCCATGTATGAACTGATCAGTCAGTTTTTGAAATAGGGATGTCTAGGTACACTTATTTTGGATTTTTACGGTTGTGTGCAAGAAGTTTATTTCACTGTATGAGAAGTTTAATGTTAGGTTTATTGTAGGACGGAACTTGTTGAAATTTTCATGAAATGTAATTAGCTGTTGTCCTGAACCTGTCCAGATAATCAAAATATCATCAATAAACCGGTCGTAGGCCATGTGTTTGACTTGGCAGGATTCCAGAAGTATTATTTTTTTTAGTTTTGCCATTAAGAGGTTAGCTATCTTTGTTCCCATGGAAGTTCTAGTGTTCTGTAGGTAGATTTGATCCCTGAAGCAGAAGCAATTGTGATTCAGGATATATTTGGTCAGCTGTAATACTGGGTCTGAGGCAATCCCATGAGCCATTTAGATGAAATTGTCAGGAATTTAGTCCATGTTTGTGTGGGATATTAGAATATAGGGATTCCACATCCAGGGAAGCCATGATACTGTCCTTGGGGAGAGGACCTGTTGAAGATATTTTTTTGCAGTACGTCTGTGGTGTCCTGGATGGGACAGCTTTCACCCTGAACATATAAAAAAAATCAATCATCTACACTCAGGCTATCCGATATAATTGTATCTTCTCCTGTCCAACAGGGAGAGACACTCCTAAAGAATTATGGAAAGGCATTCCTAAATCAGGGATACCATCCTATTTTGATTGACAATCAAATCAGTAGAGTTACCAGGATACCCAGGAGCCATCTTCTCCAATACAAAGAAAAGGTGAACAACAATCGTGGACCACCGGTTTGTGATTTATAATACACATTTGGAAATGCGAAGAACAAACTCCAGAAAACTCCACCACAAACTCCAAAAAGATCACTGGCTAAAGACAATGTTCTTGGATCCTCATTTGCTGTGTTACAGGCAACCCCCAAATCTGAGGAATATTGTGATCAGGATCTTCCTACCAACAAACATACAAAAAGGGAATTTCCCCTGTAATGGCAGGAGCTGCTAAGCCTGTCCTCTGATTCTGACCACAGACAGGATACACATCCCAACACACAGCAGGAATAAGACATCCCAGCCACATTCTTATGTTCCACTTCTTATGTGGTCCTCCCTCTTTTTGGTTGCACATAATTTCCTGCTGTTCGGGACCTTTATGTTGGAGAGACAGGGCAAAAACTTAAAGGCGGAATGAGGTCTCATTGCCACACAATAAAATATAAGCAGAAGCATCTACCTGTGGCCAAACACTCCTGGCTATAATACCATGAAGGTTCAGGTATTAAAGGGCAATTTCCAGTCACAAAATGAGAGACTAATTTAAGAATACAAATTTATTACCCTCTTGACACCCTTCACACAGGACTCGATATATCAAAGGGATTCATGACCCACTAGTTATTTAACTCCCTAATTAAATAACCCCTTAGCGATCTCAGCACAGTGACTTAACGCTCAGCGTCCGATATATCTGAAGCAGAGCTGTTGCCGGTTCAGCTCGAGTCGAAACAGCATTGGGATACACGGGGTGTCGGCTGTAAGTAACGTATGTATAAAGAGACATATAACACAAAAAAAGTCTAAATCATAACACAAACCCCACATAGTATCACCGTGTCCGTAACAACCCATAGAATAAAAGTAAATAATTATTGAATCCAATAATTGAATGCAGTAAAAAAGTGATAAAAACACATATGTACCCCACAATGTTACTGTTGCAAAGTACAACATGTCCCGCAAAAAAAGCCATCAACCAATTCCATAGCCAAAAAAGTAAAAATGTTATGCCACTTGAAAGACGGCAATGCAAATTTTTCCCCACATTGGGGTTTTATTTGTCAAATGTAGTAAAATGTGAGAAAAAATATTCAATATTCAAGTCTGGTATCCCTGTAATCGTATTGACCCCTAGACGAAAGATAATATGATTATTAGGCTATAAAGTGAACACCAAAAAAAAGGAAAAAATCCAGAACAGAATTGATGCTTTTCTACTCCTGCCCTCAAAAAAAGTTCCTTCCGGATTGTTGCTTAAAGCTAACGTTCTACTGTTTGTAATGATGTGTAAAAAAACTACTTATTGTTAACAAACACAGCTGAATATATCAGCAAGATCAATATTCAATAAAAACCTTTTTTTAAAAATTCAGGGATAAGAAATCTTAAAAAAAAAAAAAGTTCCTAAATTTCCAACAATAGGGGATACCAACCCTAAAATGGTAACACTGGAAAAAGCATCTCATCCCACAAAAATATGCCATCACATGGCCCCAATAACAGAAAAGCTAAAATTTTATAAGGGAGGAAACTAAAATCCTTCCTTTCTGCGTCTTGCTCTGCGCCCATAAAACAAGTAATGGCCACATGTGGGGGTTCTCTGTACTGGGTAGAAATTACAGAACAAATTGTAAGATGGGTTTTCCCTTTTGGAAATGTGTAAATTTTAGGGCTAAATGAACATCTAACCGATAAAATTTGACCATTCTAAATTTCATCTCCTTTTTGATTTAACTATGAAGATCTCAAGGGGTTAACAATCTTCCTAAAAGCTGTTTCTGATAGTTTCAGGGGTGCAGATTTGAAAATGGGTTGATTGTATGAGGATTTTTGATGTTAAAGATGTAAAATTTCATTCAAAACAATAATTATCCCCAAAACAGTCAATTCTGAAAATACTGAAAATTGCTATTCAATTTGTAAGCCCTGTGACTTTAAAATAAATTATCCAGACATTTAAAAAAATGATGGATAATTATATGGGAAATTTTATTCAGCAGCTTATTCAGATGGTAAATCTATTTACCTGAAAACGCATTGATTTCGAAAATGGCAAATTTTTCAAAAAAATCATCATTTTTTTTCTTTGTTAATAAACGAAAAACTTATCAGCCAAAATTTACCACTAAAATGAAGTACAACATGTGAGGGAAAAAACAGTTTCAGAATGGTTTTGATAAGTAGCAGTGTACAAAAATTATAACCATGTAAAGCGACACATGTCAGACAAAAAATGGGGCTGAGCCTTAAGCTACAAAATGGCTGCGTCCTTTATGGGTTAACCCCTGTGTTTCCAAGCCATTTTAGACTTTAAAGGGGTATTCTCATCTGGGCACTCACATCCAGATTCATTGATCTGCCATATATAAACATTTCTTCAATTAGATGTTATTAAAAAAAATTTACCTGTGTGAAGATAATTTCTCATCGCTGAATCCAGGAGGTCACGCAGGACTCCATAGCGCATGTCTGGCCACCACTGCTGCCAGAGTGTGAGGTGGTCGTAACCGAGGAAGCCATCTCATTTCTAAGGGACAACATGACCACATTTATGAGAAATTATCTTCACACAGGAACATTTTTTTCAATAACATCCAATTGAAGAAATGTTTATATATGGCAGAGTAATGAAATTGAATGTGAATGCCCAGACGAGAATACCCCTTTAAGGACCCGGCCTGATTTTTAAAATTTGCCCTGTGTCATTATAGGAGGTTATAACTTTGTGACGCTTTAACATATCCAGGGGATTTTTAAATAGTTTTCCTTCCCTCATCACACTTGTACTTCAGCAAATTAATAGAAACTTTGTTGATGATATCTTTTAGGTTCATCGAATTTTGGGTGGAATTTTTCATCATTGTTTATGAAATCCCAAAACCCTTTTTAGATGCACATGCTCAGGTACTAATGACTTTGAGAGGCCTAAATAACATTAAACAAAAACCACCATAAATAGGCATTTTAGAAGCTTACAAACCCTCAATGTGTCAAAAATCAACTTTAAAAGAAGTGTGTTAACCCTTTAGATGCTTCACAGGTGTTAAACAAAACGGAAGTGTAATTTACAAGCTGTAATTTTTTTTAGACAATATAGTAATTTTGGGCCAAAAATTAAAACTGTTAAACAAGTTATTAAATGACGAAAAACTCACAAAGTTTGATACCCAATTTCTCCCGAGTATGAGGATTCCCCACATGTGTTGGTGACTGCTGTAACGGCCGCACGGCGCGGCATAGAATGGAAGGAGTTCCATTCAGAGCAGATCTGCAATGTCACATTTACAGGCTATAAATGTTTATTTTTTGTATTTGGACATAGGGAGATTATTTTTTTGTGGATGAGATCCACGTTCAGGTGCATCTTTACGGGGGGTTCAATAGCTAATAATCAGATTTTTAACTCTTTCTTGGTGGTGGTTAAAAAAATCATTCATTCTTCTTTATGGTTTTTAGCATCTTTCCTGTTCACCGTACATAAAAATATGTGTTATTTTATTCTGTTGTCATCACGATTACGGCGATACCCCCCCGTTTATATGGCTTTTTATATTTTCAGACTATAGGACATTTTGTGAGAACTGTCCTTGTTTTTGCATAGTCCAATAACTGTCCAATAAAACATTTATTTTTTTGTTTACAGTGCTGGTTTAGAAGCTATTTTTTGCGTGGACAAAGCTGTACTTTTTCGGTGTATCAGTGGGTTGGGTGTAAATTTACTTTTTTTTATAACTTTTTGCGGTCAAATGTGAAAATTTCATAATTCTTAGAGTTGTTTGTGGGTTTTTTACAGCGTTCACTGTACGGGTTAGTGACAATTTTATTTTATTGTACAGGTTTTTACGGACTCTTTTTATGCCCAATATGTTGTGTTTTTTTGGTTAATTTTCCTTTTTTTTTTGTTTTATTTGGATTACTTCATGGGCGGGACTTCAGGGGACGTTTATTCTTTTTTTTTAATAATTTTTTTCTCCCTTATTTTTAAACTTTTTTTTTACTGTTTATTTTGTCCCAGGTGGGACATGAACAAGTGATCATTTGATCACTTGTTCATTGTAAATATCTGCATACTGCTTTTGCATACTGACGCTGCACTGTAGATCGTGCACCAGTCACTATCCTCGCATGCAGCTGCTATGGGCACCCTGGGGTCCTTATCGGAGTGTGGCCGTCTGTCGTGCCTATGCACCTAGACCCCGCCGTCACTGTACCCGCAGCGTCTATGGGGTTAAACAGCCGGATCGCGACTATCGCGATCCCGTCTGTTACTGCTGGATCCCGGCTAACCGCGCACCGCCGGTATCACCGCGGTGGCCTCACGTCGCTTCACCCGTTCTGAGCCGGCGATCGTCCATGACGTTATGCTACGTCAAGGTGCGGGACACAGACCCCATCCTATCCACGTAGTACACGTGAAGGTGCAGATAAGGGGTTAAGGACCTCTTGTCTCAACTTCTTTGTTCTTGTGTATAAAAGCTCTGTCACTCAGAAAGCCGTTTATACCATCCTGAGGAAGGGGCCTATGCTGCCAGAAGCTTGCTTGTAACATCTTATATTTCAGTTAGCCATTAAAGGTATCACAATCTCGAGAACGTTCTTATTGACCTTATATCGCAAAGGCATTTTCATTGAAACACATGCGATCGGTGTTTCCTATGGATCTGTTCACATATCCATTTTTTCACAAATGTGCAGAGAGCATGCCTTATTTTGCCTTGCATACGGACCACGTACTTACATAGTGGAAGTCAATGGATCCGCAAAATTGGAAGTCTGTGTGGAGACTTTTTTTCTCAAATGTTGCTAGGCTGGGCATGGATTGCAGGGGCTCTGCTGGATAGAGGGACTGGCAGTAGACTGTCCTGGCGTCTGTATGGACAATACTGCAGGAACGAGCTATTGACGTTACAGTGGTTAAAGTAGTTTCTGGGGGTGTACTGTAGCTGCATCTGGGAAGACATCCACTCATTTGTGTTGCTGGGGGGGGTATAGGAGGGTATGGTTATGGGGTATACCCTTGTGACGGAACCAAATATGGGTGTCCAGTGGTATGGTTGCTGCTGGAGGTCCTGGTCCGCTGGGATCCCTGGTGCCTGTACGCCCTCACTGTCCCTATTGTCGCTAGGTGAGCTATGAGTGGTTATTACTAGTATGTCGGCCGTAGGCAATTTCTCCTCCACTCCTGCCCTCCACTATTACCCAAGGACATGGCTATTACTAAGGATATTATAAACTACTCAATTACTTTGTTGGCTGCTGGTCCCCCACTCGGCAGAAACGAATAATCCGTACCAGAAGGGCCTAGTTATTATGAGGCATGGTGGGCCCCCTTAGTGCATCGGAACAATTGGACAACTTGGTGCAGCCGTTGGCTCACTATTTTGTGTGTATATTGTATATTATGTAACAAACTTAATGGTATGTTGGATTTTTTTTTGTGTGGGGAGAGCCACCACTCTTTTGGGGGTTTGTGGGCTGTATGAGGAACTGGTTGCCTAGGAAGTGGTTTAAACACCTGCGTTCTCATATATTCGGAGGTATGTAAGAGTAATGTGTATAAAGTTAGAAACTCTTGTTAGGAAACCTGGTTAGATTTCGCAATTCTTTCAGAGAAAGTATTCCACTAATGTTTTCCGGAAACAAGGTCGAGGGAAGATCATACTGACTCACTTCCCTTCTAGAATTGTCAGATGGTCAGGGCAGTAGGATTAGCGGGTAAAAAATGGGGGGGGCGGTGGATATTATTATATCTCATTATAAAATGTTTATCCGGGTCATGTGCAGTTAAAGAGATTTTTGGATGCATGTTGAATTTTTGTGAAAGCTTTCGTCCTTTTTTACCTCCCCTTTGTATATGTGATTTCTGTATATGTCTCCTCCATCTGCTTATGGGTGCGTTGCTGCAGGGGAATTGATTGGAGCTAGGGTAAAGTGCCTTACAAACTATTATCCTTCTTTTTTTTTATTCCCGTGGTTGGTGGACCAAATCATTTGATTTGTCAACTGTGTGCTCGTGAACGGAATGCTTCTTTGTGACTTCTTGACTAGAAGGAACAATTTTAGCATTATGATACGTGGGGAACGGGATATTAGTCCTTGGGCCCTCCCAGCGTGGGAAATCTGTATAATATTTTGGTGCACTTAAGGTGTAATTAGTGTCCTCTGGTAAAAACGAGCGAATGTTGAACACGTTCATACATCGCAGGTCGGTGAGAGGAGCTACTTTAAAGCCTGTTTTGATTTACTGATTGGTCCAGTGTTGTGTACCTGTTGGTGGTAGAACTGAGACGTGTTGAGTCTGTTACTGGTTATTGAACTTGTGTGTTGACGTTTCGTTTGGAGGAGGGTGAAGGGATGAAAGTTTACTCCTTATACACTACCTTTGGATACGTACCAATTTAAAAATGTCTTCTGAATGAGAAGAAAGCACTTTAAAAACAATCGAGTAGGAGATTAGGATGGCAACAAACCTGCTTAAAGGCAGGGATAAGGAGGCCCAAATCGTATATTAAGGATATATTGGGGAGGAAACTGGTGCTATATCGTAGCAAGGAAATTGCAGGGCGTTTTGTTGAAGGAAGATTGTGGACTTAAGGCGGGGTTGGTGGGGTGGTGGGGCCATTGCACATGTGTATTCTTAAACAGCATTTTAACAGGTGTGATTGAAGGAAAGGTGTCACCCTAAATCACCGAGAGACTCTTTGATAATGTGCGAGTTCTTCGATGCTTAATAGTTTTGGGAGGTGGAGCGTCAATAGCGGAAAATTAATACCGGGAAGGAGCGTGGGCCGGAGTGTGTGATGTTTTGACAAATGCGCCAAGTTGACGTGAGCTCATGTTTCTCTCACATATTCACAATCGCAGCTTCGGGAATCTCACTCATTGACCTGTCCCAAAGAAATGTCTGGTTGGGTAAGTGTGAGATTATCGATGTTGTACGTCGTTATAAAGACTAGGAGCAAATTGATTTTGAACATCTGCAGTTGTGACAAGTCTTTCTCTTACGGCCTGCATTGCTATCAAAAAATGTGGGGGTTAAACATGCAGTTATTTTTTGCATACTCTTATCTGGAATACCGTATGTTTTCGACAAACGGCGCACTAAAAATCCGTTTGATTTTCTCTGAAATCACAAGGTGCGCTAATAGTCCAGTGCCCTTATATTGACCATACTTATACACACAGCTTCCTTGACTTTGGCACAGGTCTGCCCACCTGCTGGTCTTTATCCTTATAATCAGGGCGCCTTATATAGGTACCTAGAACGGTTTTAGCAGTCATTTATTAATTGTGCGCCTTATAGTCCGACAAATACTGTATTGGAGCAGTGGTCCGATTGTTTTTTTTTTCTCAACTTCTCCAATGGCCTTTAACTCCTGTCAGAGGCCCATTTCCGGGTGAGTACCGGGAAGCTCTTAAATGCTGCAGTCCCATAACGAGGGTGCCTAGACAATGCCAGGATATGAATACCACAACAAAGTATTCAGTATATACAACCGTGCCCCCTGGTGATTGCACAGCTCTAGCTTTTCTGAAGATCACCATATGTACTATATGTCCAAGGTATGGTGACTACCCATACCATTAGATGTATTTCACTCTTTGTGGAGAATGGATACTATAAGCTTGGTGCTCTGGCCCTGTTCCCATTTCAGTTTCTAGTCCTTCTAATAACTGGTCCCAATATGTACACATTATTCCCTCTGTGGTCTGAACTAGTGGATGTCACTAGAAAATCAGTTTAAGAACTGACTTTTATCAAACGCCCTACATGTGACCCCTAATGCTCTGGCCTTTAAATCTACGAGTGGGCCAGAAGGGCCTTTGAGATCAACTACGTTGTTACCTTCCACAGTATTGCTGACAATTGTTGATGGCTCTGAGTTTCAATAAATTAAACATATTTAGAAGTTTAAAAAAAACAATTTTTTTTATTTGGGGTTAAAAGTGGAAAAAAAGGTTTTCTTGTAATTTATAGTACTTTTTAAAATTGTCAAATTAACTCAAAAGATATTATTATACTGATTCCCTAATTTGTTTCGGTCGTTTTGATATATATAATCCTATATCTTGGGCAAACGGGCGACTATGGGGAAGCTTTTTGTAGTGTAGTGTATGCTTTTTATTAGATTGTGAAATGTCTTTGATTTTTATGAATATTTATTATTTTTGTGTGTTTGTTTTACTTTATAATCTCCTCTATGAGGTCATAAGAGATCCCTGGGGGACATTTTCCATTTTTATTTTGTTTTAGAGCCTCAGTTACAGGGGACTGAACCACCTGTCCCTGTGGATTCTAATAAGAGCTGGACTGGGGTCTAATCACTTGACGGCCTCAGTCTATGAAGCTGTCTACGTATTATCTACTACCTATTTATCAATCCCTTAGTGTGATCTGTGAGTGCAAAATCAGAAGCACCTTGGCCCTTTTCCCCTGAGGTCTAAAGTCGCGGGCGATCCCATAGGAGTTAAAAATGAGAGGCCTGTAATTGGCCCTCCATAGGTAGACAAATCCAACTATGAGAGAAAAATTGAAACAAATCCAGAAAATCACTTGTCCTGATATTTAGTTGTCAAATTAGGGTGGAAAAGAATATTTTGGTTAATAACAACGTTCATCGCCATATTTAATTATATTTCCTTTTTTGCTAATGACCAAGGTCAAATGTTTTCTGTACGCCTTCACCGTTGCACACACTGTTGCTGGTATTTTGGCCCCTTCCTCCATGCATCTCCTTTATAGTCAGTGATATTTTGGGAGCCGTCGGTTTTCTATGAGATGGTAACCTCGCTTTAACAAATAGGTTGCTAACAACGGATTATATTTTTCAGGGCTGTGGTCCATGAGCCACGTTTTTTTTTTCATGTTTTGGTGGACTTGTCTATAGTATATCCTTTGTCCAGAATGTGGGACCATATCCAGAATTGACATGGGTGGTACTAGATAAGGGCACCTTATAAATAGCACTTTTGAACGACACAATCCAGAGGTATCCTAAGGCCTAAATAGAACTAATACAATACATTTTCTGGCAGCAATAATAGCATAGCACCAAGTAATGACAAAACCTCAAAACTCACTAGATGACGTCAACTACCATCTGATAAGTCTATTAGAAGAGGTACACTAACATATGGGGACTCTGGTGCTCCTTTGATTTCAAGGGTTACTACTTCTTGTAATCAAGGGGATATATATTGGAGTTGTGCTTCCCCTATTTCTTACCCGATCATAGCCCCCTTGACCCCCCTTTTTTTCCCTTCTTCCTCCTTTATATTACCCCATTCCTCCTTTGTTTTACGTCTCTATTGCTTTATTTGTCTTTTACTAATGTCATCTCGTCTCTGTTAACCCCTGGCCTATACACCGGCTTATTGTTTGTAATGCCTTTTTCGCATGAATCCTTCCACTTTGGATAGAGGCCTATAGGACGGAGTGAAAACAAAGTATTTCCGAGAGCTGGAGACTGCTTGTCCACTCCAGGACCTAGAATGTTGTCCAGACCTGTCCAGCAACCGCGCATCACAACCAGGCTTGGTGCTAGCTGTCAGACTAGGTATATGGTGCGAACTCTCCCTGCGGCTAAGGCCCCCTGCCTAAAGCATATAACCGCCCGGCAAGGGCGAACCACTAGCAGGGAACCTATTACAGTCCCTGAGTTACCCTACACGTTGATAGAGAATACTAAAATTTGTCTGTCTCTGATGATGTGAAGCGGACGAGTAACCGGAATACAGTATAGATATAGCCGTGTTCACCACTGGTGCACAGAAACCGAACACAAGACTGAGACCAGGAATGTGGGGTCACACGATGAGATAATTATACGAGGTACAAACAGACCAGACAAGTGGAGTCAACCAACCGGTCGAAACCATAGATTGCGCAAGGTCCAGATCGTGATACAAATAGAATTGTCAAGTAAGCCAATCAAAGTCATACCACAGAATAATCAAGAACCGCAATGGCAGAGCACTAGATGACCCAATGAAGGGCTGGGGAGAAATAAGGTAGTAATGGACACTACCCTCCGTGCTGACTGGCTCAGCCGTCCATCGCTCAAACCGCAGCTGCAAGACAAAACTAGTACAAATACTACCCATCTTTCCCGTGATCAGACATGGAGCTGTCAATCACAGCAGCCCTGGGTTGGTTTTTCCAGCAAGGAGACTGAAACCTGAATCCCATTAGAACCATTTGTGAGTTATGACAATGGTTCTTATGAAGCCACCCCTTCATTTCCCTGTGGTGTCTTTGGTTCATTGTCATGGCTTCCCACTTTGAATATAGAGGCTAATAGACGAGAGTTGAAAACACATGATTCTTGAGATTCTGGAGACTGTACTTGGCCACTCCAGGACCTTGAAATGTTTCTTAGGAAGCCACCCCTTCATTAACCGGGCGTGTCACTTGGGTGTCAACTGACCCAGTCACGTTTCATCTTTATACTCACCTTCTTGAGGGAAGAAGGTTTGCCTTAAAATAAATTTAGTGGTAGTATGGATTCCTTTTTTTTTTGCATTCTTTGTTTGCTTAGCATAATATTCTGACAAGTATGCAACTGCAGTTATACATTGTCTTAGGGCAGGAGCAGGTAAGAGGGCAAGGGAAAATGTACAATTATGTTTGTCTAAAATGTTTTCCCATTTTCCTCTGTTTGCTATGGTTGTTTTTACTTTCCTACTGATCTTCTATTCACTCAGACCAACTATCCATAGCAATGTCCTCACCTCTCACCCACAACACTCTATATGTTTATGTAACCATAGCTAACCTATCACAGTGCTCTGCTGTGAAGCAAGACAAATCATCTTTTGAGCATCTTTTTTGTCTCGTCGCTTTCTATGGCAAACATCTCTCCTAACCAGGACCACCTTAATGCTTATGTTAAACACTTCACCAGAAACCCTAGAAACACTAAAGATTCATGTATCCCTCTTCTCCTCCCCACCCCCGTAACCCCTTTCTAAATTGTGCCCTATTGAACCCTTTGTTGTGTAATAACCTAGATGTGTCATGGTCTCTTTCGTTTTAAGTCCTTTGATTTGCCTTGCTTTCACGAAACTGATCCAGCAGGATGACTCTGCCTTAGTTGCAGCGTTGTCCTTATGCGGCTTACACTTTCCTCACTCTTCAGAACTGAGAATTGCAGGGAGGAGGGGTAGGTGATACTAACTCTCTTCCAATTTGCACCTTCCAGTTCATTACTCAGTACCACCATCTCATACCTTTCCATCTTTAAAGTCCACGACCCTCAACTATTCTGCCTATATTCTCTTTGAGTGGCTGCAGTACAAACGTCCTCCCAGCTCACCCTATCATTCCTTGACCACTTTCCTCGTGGCTCCCTCACTTTCTTCTGTGACATCCAACCATCATCATGGGAGACTTTAACACCCTATTACACTTCCCTACCCTCTTTTCCCCAAGCCCCTCTGAAGCTGTTACCAGACTAACTACTTCTTGCTAATCTCTCGCACAATCTCTGATTCCCCCACTCCAGGGCCTTGTCTCTGACTTTCTTCAGTATCTAATTTACCAGTTCGTCCTTCCACTTTTCTAACCTTCGTTCTTTTCATTTCCAATAATTCGTCATCTCCTGAACTGGACCACGCACCCATTGATACTCACCAACTCACAGAAACCTTACGGCTGCACGTCCCCCAATCTCCTCTTCAAACCTGTACGGCCCTGGGGCTACTGACCACTATAATAATACGTTCAGAGCCCATAGATGAGATGGCCCACTCTCTATCAGGAAATTCTCAACAAAAGGCAGCAGAGGCCGTTGGCACATTACGCAAAAAAACTTGTTTTACTTTGGCAGTATACTCAAATCGCACACATCTGCAGACTTCAACACTTTACATTATGTTTAAAAAACCTATAATCATGCTCGTTCACCTTGCTAAAACAGGGCTATTTCAATAATATAATTCATCTCTAACAACCTAAAAGGCTCTTTGATGCCCTCTTCACTCCTTACTAACTACTAAAGTGTGCAGCCATCCAGTCACAGACCTTGGGCTGAAGATCTGGCCACCACTTGAAAACCCATAATGCACAAATAACATTACTGTAACGTCTTGATGCGTGGGGGGGGGTGGGAGTATGAAGCGGGCTCATTAGGATGAGCCCTCTTCCTACTCACTGAGTGTTTTTGCTTCACATGGAGCAAACACCCGTCACTAACACCTGCGATCCGGTGCTAGCGTGGAAACTGCCATCTTGGCGATGATTTTCGCTCCTACCGTGATGTCATCAGGGAGCGATCTGTTTCCATTGACAGCCTCGGTCACACAACCAGGCCCTCTGTTTTTAAGCTATATATACAATGTGCATTAGATGTTGTGAAAAATCCCATATTGCCATTAAAAAAACTTTTTTTTTTTTTTAGTATGGAATAGTAATGTCGGATCATCAGACAACCAATTTAAAGTACCCTAGGGTCTGACAAAATAGTAAAAAAAAAAATTGGCAATCGCCCACTTTTTCCGTAGAAGTCATATAAATAAATGAACAGGCCAAATCATAACACATTAAATCGTGGTTGAGTCCAAACATGCCCAATTCGGGTATCAAAGTAATACTGTTTTTTTCCCTGCATTTAACCCTGGAACAGAAAAATTTTGCTAGTTTGAAAATATAAAAAATTCAATAAAAAGTTGATCAGAACTGCATAGGCCTATAAAAAAAAAATGATAGCATTGGAATCGTCATCAAAGTCGCAAAAATTACACCGACCCACAGTTGTCACCAATATGAAAAAGTTATTAGCGCATAAGACATCAAAAATTCCTGGACAAACAAATTGTACAGGAGTTTTTCATTTTTGTAAATGTATGAACAATATAAATCCATACAAATGTGTTATCCTCCATGATCCTACTGACCCAAAAAGGATTTAGACTTTGGGGTGCACATTGAAAGTCATAAAATCCAAGCCCACAAAAAATGGAGCAATATGCTTGTTCATCTGTTTTTCCGGGCTGCCCAGTACACTGCATGGAATAATTACCATCACTATGAAGTGCAATTTATTAGGCAAAACCACCCAACACAGCTCTATTACTTGGAAAATTAAAAAAGTTATAAGATTTTTTGAGGTGGGGAGTTTAACATAAACGCAAAAACGAAAAAGGGGGTGGGTCCAGAAAAACCTTCTCTGGACCCATCCCAGTGCTGCAAACTCCCGGCCAGCTTTTACTTTCTTTCAAATATCATCTCAAACTCCTGTAACCTGGTCCTGTTCTCAAAAATACCGTTATCCTCGCTAACTTCTCTTTGACCCCTACAAATCTGTTTTTTCGTACTATGCACTCCACTGAAACTGTCTTTCTAAAGACTCCAATGCTCTCCTCACTGCTATCCAAGGGTGAACGAGTCACTCCTCATTCTTATGAATTATCGGAGCAGGCATACTGTGGGACCACCAGCTCCTACTCAGGAGTCTTCACTCCATTGGCCTAAAGGACCTGCACTACTCTAGTTATTCTTCCTATCTCTCTGACCACAGTGTCTCCTCTTTTGGATCATTCTCTTCGTTCTCCTCGCACTGTCCGGGGTTCCTCAGGGGGGGGGGGCTCAGTCCTAGGTCCTCTTCTCTTTTCCCATATACTAAGCCACATCAGACAATCCATCAGCAGTTTGGGTTCCGTATTATCTCTTATGCTGATGACACCCAGCTGTAACTTCTGAACGTAACTTCATCACCCGCTTTAATCCAGACACTAGTGACTGTCTCTCTGCTGTCTTTGCAATTAGGTCCTCTCCTCTGCTTGAAACTTAATCTTTTTAAGAACTCCATATTGTCCACCATCTCTAACCGACCCATCATGACCTCCTCCACCAACTCTGTCCTGGGGATCCACTATAGCAACCAAGGCAGCAAGGTCCGCTGTACTGTCTGTCTCCAACCTCTCCTTTGCACCATACTACAAGGGGGCAGACTTTACTTACCTCGCCCATGATCGCGATCCAGCGGCGCGTTCTCTGCCCGGATGCGGGTCCGCCGGGATTTAAGAAGGTAGTTCTTGCCGTCCGTCCACCTGTGGTCGCTGCGTGTCCTGAAAGTCAATCTCATCGCGCTGGAATGCCCACCTCGGACCCAGGTGAAGGTAGCGGTCCCCAAGCCCACTTTTTCCCGGTTTTTAAAAATGCGGCGGTTTTTTCCGAACACTCGGGTTTTTCGTTCGGCCACGCCCCCCGATTTTCGCCGCGCAGGCCGCGCCTTATGCCCACACTCGATCGTTTGTGCTCCACAATCCCGGGCCGTTTCTACAGGTACAATCGGCGCAAATCTGAAATATTTGGGTACATGTCGGGAAACGCGCATCGGCCCTTAGTAATACCTCCCCAATATCTCTCGCATCTGCTGCAATCCTCTCAGAAACGATTTCCAGAACTGCCCTTTCTGACACTAAAACTTCTAAAATGCGTCTTGTTGCGAGTGTCAGACTGGGATGCCTTGGGCCCATCACAGCTCTATGTTTGTTACATAAATCTATTAATAAACCCCAACTACTTGAACTAATAATCAAATAAGCAAAAATATTATAGCAAAATTAAATTTTATTTATCAAAAAAACATAAAATACACTTAGAAGCATAGATAAGTCGAACCAAATATTAAAAGTGGCTGTACACAGTTAATAATAGCCAAAGGGACACAGGAGTAGGTTATACAATCGCCTATAGGAAAAAATATCTAAAAATGCAACGAAGGGAGATAGGTTAGGGGAACCATACTCACGAACACACCAAAATACAAACCTATATATCTTGAATCCCCTATTTTGTTTCGTGTCGTTTTGATATATTAATAATCTATAGTCTTGGGCAAACGGGGCGACTATGGGAAGCTTTTTTGTAGTTAGGTATGCTTTTATTAGATTGGAAATGTCTTTGATTTTTATGAATATTTTTATTTTTTTTGTGTTTTTTTACTTTATATCTCCTCTATGAGGTCATAAGAGATCCCTGGGGGACATTTTCCATTTTTATTTTAATTTTAAGAGCCCTCAGTTACGGGAAATGACCACCTGTCACTGGGGATTCTAATAAGAGCTTGGACTGGGTCTAATCACGTTGACGCCTAGTCTATGAAGCTGTCTACTATTATCTACTATCATTTATCAATCTCTTTAGTGTGATGCTGTGAGGTGCAAGAGAAGCAGAAGCGCCCTGGACCCTTTTCCCACTGAGTCTAAAGTCAGCGGGCGATCCCAGAGAGTTAAAAATGAGAGGCCTTAATTGCCCGTCAATAGTAGACATCAACTATGAAGAGAAAAGTGAAAACAATCCAGAAAATCACATTGTCCTGATAATTTATGTTGCAAATTATGGTGGAAAATAAATAGTTGGTTAATAATAACGTCATTCGCAATACTTTAATTATATTTCCTTTTTGGCTATGACCAAGGTCAAATGTTTTCTGTAGCCTTCACAAGGTTGGCACACACTGTTGCTGGTATTTGGCCCCATTCCTCCATGCATCTCCTTTAGAGTCAGTGATATTTTGGAGGCCGTCGTTTTCTATGAGATGGTAACATCGCTTACAAATAGTTTTGCTAACAACGGATTATATTTTCGGGCTGTGGTCATGAGGACCACTTTTTTTTTCATGTTTGGTGGACTTGTCCTATAGTAGTATCCCCTTTGGTCAGAAGTGTGGACCATGATCCATCATTTGACATGGGTGGTACTAGAAGGAACCTTATAAATAGCACTTTTGAACGACACAATCCAGAGTTCCTAAGGCTAAATAAGCTAATACAATACATTTTGTCTGGCAGCAAGAATATCCCATACAACAGTACCTCAAAACTCACTAGATGACGGTCAACTACCATCTGAGAAGTCTATTAGAGAGGTACAGCTAACATATGGGACTCTGGTGCTCCTTTATTTCAAGGTGTTACTAGCTCTTGTAATCAAGGGGAATATATATTGAGATTGTCTTCCCCTATTTCTTACCCGATCATAGCCCCTAGACCCCCCTTTTTTTCCCTTCTTCATCCTTTTTACACCCAATTCCTCCTTTGTTTTAAACTGACTGCTCCGATTGCTTTTATTGTATTTTTGTATTTTACTATGTCATCTTCGTCTCTGTTAAAACCTGAGCCTATACACCCGCCTTTTATTGTTTGTATGCCTTTTTCTGCAATGATGACCTTCCACTTTGATAGAGGCTAATAGACGGAGTTGAAAACAAAGTATTTCCATGAGAGCTGGAGACTGCTTGGCCACTCCAGGACCTAGAAATGTTGTCCAACCTGCCAGCAACCGCGCAATCGACAACCAGGCTTGGTGCTAGCTGTCAGACTAGGTAAGTGGTGGCGAACTCTCCCTGCGCTAAGGCCCTGCCTAAAGCAGATAAACCCAACCGCCCTGGCAAGGGCGACCCACTATCAGGAACCTAATTGGACAGTCCCTGAGGGACCCTACAAGGTTGATGAGAATACTAACTTTGTCTGGCACTGATGGATGTGAAGCGGCAGGTAACCGGATCATGTATAAACCAGTGTTCACACTGGTGCACAAGAAACCGACACAAGACTGAGACAGGAAGTGGGGTCCACTAGGAGATAAATTAACTGAGGACAAACAACAGACAGACAAGTGGAGTCAAACAACCGGGTCAAAACCAAGATGCCGGCAAAGGTACAGAATCGTATAACAAATAATGGTCATTAAGCAAATCAAAGTCAATACACAGAATAGCAAGAACCGCAATGGCAGAGCACTAGATGACCCAATGAAGGGCTGGGGAGAATATAAGGTAGTAATGGACACTACCCGGTGTGCTGACTGGCTCACCGTCCATCGCTCAAACCGCAGCTGCAGACAAAACGAGTACAAAACATACCCGCTTTCCCAGGATCAGACATGGAGCTGTCAATCACAGCGCCCTGGGTTGTGGTTTTCCAGCAAGGAGACTGAAACCTGATCCCATTAGAACATTTGTGAGTTATGACAATGGTTCTTATGAAAGCCACCCCTTCATTTCCCTGTGGTGTCTTTGGGTTCATTGTCATGCTTTCCACTTTGATAAGGCTAATAGCGGAGTTGAAAACAAAGGATTTCTATGAGATCTGGGAGACTGACTTGGCCACTCCAGGACCTTGAAATGGTTTCTTAGGAACCACCCCTTCATTACCCTGGCGGTGTACTTGGGTTCAACTTGACCCAGTCACGTTTCATCTTTACTCCCCTTCTTGATGGAAGAAGGTTGGCATTTTAAATAAATTTAGTGGTAGTATAGGATGCTTGCATTCTTTGTTTTTCTTAGCATAATATTCGACAAGTATGCAACTGCAGTTATACATGTACTTAGGGCAGGAGACAGGTAAGAGGGCAAAGGAAAATTTACAATTATGTTTTGTCTAAAAATGTTTTCCATTTTCCTTGTTTGCTATGGTTGTTTTAACTTTCCTACTGATCTTCTATTTCACCAGTACCAACTATCCATAGCAATGCCTCACCTCTTACCCACCACTCTATATGTTATGTAACCATACTAACCATCACAGTGCTCTGCTGTGAAGCAAGACAACTCTTTGAAGCATCTTTTTCTCTCGCTTTCTATAGGCAACATCTCTCCTAACCCAGCCCACCTATGCTTATTTTAACACTTCACACAGAAACCCTAGAACACAAAGATTCAGTGTATCCCCTCTCTTCTCTCTCCACCCGTAACCCCTTTAAATGTGCCCTATGGAATGCCGCTTTGTGTGTATAAACTAGAATTTTTCATGGTCTCTTTCTTTTTAAGTCCTTTGAGTTGCTTGCTGTCACGAAACATGGATCCACACAGATGACTCTGCCTTAGTTGCAGCATTGTCTTATGGCGGCTTACACCTTTCTCACTGCTTCAGACCTGAGAATAGCAGGGAGGAGGGGTAGGCATACTACTCTCTCCAAGTTGCACCTTCGGTCATTCCTCATGTACCCTCCTCATACCTTTCCATCTTTTAAAGGTCCAACCCTCAGACTATTCTGCCTATATTCTCTTTGAGTGGCTGCAGTACAAACGTCCTCCCAGCTCCCCCTATCAGTTTCCTTGACCACTTTGCCTCTTGGCTCCCTCCTTTCTATCCTGTTGACCACCATCATCATGGGAGCCTTAACACCCTATTAACACTCCTCTTTCCCAAGCACCTCTGAGCTGTTACCACTAACTACTTCTCTAAATCTCGCACAACCTCTGATCCCCCCCACTCCAGGACTTTGTCTTCTTGACTTTCTTCCAGTACTATTTTTACCAGTTCTTCCTTTCCTTTCCTAACCTTCTTTCTTTTATTTCAATAATTCTTCATCTTCTCTGAACTGGAACCCACGCACCATTGATACTCACCAACTCACGAAACCTTACAGCTGCACTGTCCCCCATCTCCTCTTCACCTGTACGCCCTGGCTACTGACCACTATAATAATACTGGTCAGAAGCCCATAGATGAGATGCACCACTCTCTATCAGGATTCTCAACAACAGAAGCAGGCAACCTTGGCACACGGAAAAAAACTTGTTTACTTTGGCAGTGTATCACAAATCGCACACATCTGCAGACTTTCACCCTTTACATTTATGGTTTAAAAAACTATAATCATGCTCTTCACCTTGCTAAACAGGGCTATTTCAATAATATAATTCATCTCTAACAACCCTAAAAGGCTCTTTGATACTCTTCACTCCTTACTAACACGAAAGGTGCAGCCACCAGTCACAGACCTTGGGGCTGAAGATCTGGCCACCACTCTATTAACCCATAATGCAAAAAGACATTACTGTACGTCTTGATGCGTGGGGGGGTGAGTATGAAGCGGGCTCATAGGATGAGCCTCTTCATACTCACTGAGTGTTTGCTTCACAATGGAGCAAACACCCGTCACAACACCTGCGATCGGTGCTAGCTGTGGAACTGCCACTCTGGCTATGATTTTCGCTCACGTGATGTCATCAGGGAGCGATCTGTTTCCATGACAGCCTCGGGTCACACAATCCGAGGCCATCATGTTTTAGGCTATATATTACAATGTGCGATTTAGATGGTGTGAAAAATGCCCATATATGCCATAATTTTAGTATGGAATATTATTGTAGGATCAATCAGCACCCGGGTTAAAGTACCCTAGGGGTTCTGAAAATAGTAAAAAAAAATTGCAATCGCCCACTTTTCCTAGAAGTTATATAATATAAATGAACAGGAAAAATCATAAACACATTAGATATTGTTGCGTCCAAAAATGCCCAATCTATCAAAATGTAATAATGTTTTTTTCACTGCATTTAACCCTGTAACAGAAAATTTTGCTATTTTGTGAAAAATATAAAAAATTCAATAAAAAGTGATCAGAAGCTTGCATAGTCCTAAAAATGATAGCATTGGAAGCGTCATCAAAAGTCGCAAAAATGACACCACCCACAGCTATGTACACCAAGTATGAAAAAGTTATTAGCGCCAGAAGACAGCAAAATTCGGGAAAAAAAAATTGTACAGGAGTTTTTCATTTTTGTAAATGTATGAAACAATATAAAATCCATACAAATGTGTTATCCTCCATGATCCTACTGATCCAAAAGAATGTAGACTTTGGGGTGCACAGTGAAGTCATAAATAAAATCCAAGCCCACAAAAAAATGGAGCAATATGCTTTTCATCATTTTTTTCCCTGCCCAGTACACGGCATGGAATAATAAATACCATCACTATGAAGTGCAATTTATTATGCAGAAAACGCACCCAACACAGCTCTTTACTTGGAAAAAAAAAAAGTTATAGATTTTTGAAGGTGGGATTGAAACTGAAAACGCAAAAACGAAAAAGGGGTGGGTCCAAAAACCTTCTCTGGACCCATCCAGTGCTGCAAACTCCCGGCCAGCTTTTAACTTTCCTTTCATCTCAACTCCTGTAACCTGGTCTGTTTCTCAAAAATCCGTTATCTCTCGCCTAACTTCTTCTTGACCCCTACAATCTGTTTTCGTACTATGCACTCCACTGAAACTGTTCTTTCTAAAGACTCCAATGCTCTCCTCACGCTAATCCAAAGGTGACTATTCACTCCTCATTCTTATGAATATATCAGAGCATTCAATACTGTGGACCACCAGCTCCTACTCAGGATGCCTTCACTCCATTGGCCTAAAGGACACTGCACTCTCTTAGTTTTTCTTCCTATCTCTCTGACCACAGTGTCTCCTCTTTTGGATCATTCTCTTCTTATCTTCCTCTCACTGTCGGGGTTCCTCAGGGCTCAGTCCTAGGTCCTCTTCTCTTTTCCCTATATACTGCCCACATCAGACAATCCATCAGCAGATTTGTTTCAGTATTATCTCTATGCTGATGACACCCAGCTGTATACTTCTGAACGTAACTTCACCTCCACCCTGCTTTAATCCAGAACACTAGTGACTGTCTCTCTGCTGTCTTTGCATTGGTCCTCTCTCTTCTTGAAACTTAATCTTTTTAAAACTCCATATCTTTCCACCATCTACTAACCGACCCAATCATGACTCCTCCCATCTCGGTCTGTGGGATCACTATAGCACCAAGGCAGCAGGTCCGCTGTACTGTCTGGACTCCACCTCTCCTTTGCACCATATCTACATGGGGCAGATTTACTTACCTCGCCCATTCGCGATCCACGGCGCGTTCTCTGCTCCGGATTCGGTCCGGCCGTGGATTTAAGAAGGTAGTTCTTCCGCCGTCCACCAGTGTGGCGGCTCTGCCTGAAAGTCATCTCATCGCGCTGGAATGCACCACCTCGGACCAGGTGAAGGTAGCGGTCCCCAAGCGCCACTTTTTCGGTTTTTAAATGCGGCGGTTTTTTCCGAACACCGTCGGGTTTTCGTTCGGCCACGCCCCCCGATTTTCGCCGGCGCATGCCGGCGCCTATGCGCCACAATCCGATCGTGTGCCACAATCCGGGGCATTTCAGGTACAATCGGCGCAAATCGGAATATTTTGGGTACATGTCGGAAAAACGCGAATCGGCCCTTAGTAATACCCCCAATATCTTGCTCGCTCTTGCTGCATGCATCTCAGAAACGTTCCAGAATCTGCCATTTCTGACAATAAAACTTCTAAAATGCTTCTTGTTGCAGTGTCAGACTGGATTCCTTGCCCATCACAGCTATATGTTTGTACATAATCTATTAATAAACACCAATACTTGAACTAAATAATCAATAAGCAATATGTATAGCAAAATGAAAATTTTTTAATCACAAAAAATAATAAAATCAATTAGAGGCAGAGATAAGTAGAACCAAATATTAAAGTGCTGTACACAAGTAAGATAAGCAAAAAGGACAAAGGAGTTAGGTTATACAATCCCTATAGAAAAAATATAAGGCACAAGGGATAAGGTTAGGGGACCATACTCACCAGCCCAATACAGAACCTATATCGGATTGTGATATCGCCATACCAATGGTTTGATGCACATGCCACAGGGACCCCGACAGTGTTTCGCCGCATGCTTTATCAGAGGGATGCTTGGGTTGGGGGTCAAGTATTTAAGAGGCCATGGACCAATAGCAAGTACGCTGAAGTAATGACCACCTGGAGGAACGATCCGTGAAACTGACGCAACCTACCACAGAGATGTAGATGAGGAGTGTGAGCGTGACATGCGCGAAAATTGGAAAGAATCGGAGAAACATGCGCGCACCAAGCAGAGGGACGACACACTGCAAGGGAAAGTGGTTTATTCGCACGCCGGCAAAGAACTATTATTGCTGAGGAGGGACAGTGCATAACATGGTAAGTATTGTAAAAAAAGATACATATATCAAATACCATATTGCAACATAAGCCGGTGTATTATACATTGAAAGTTACTAGTTGCACACAAATAAATACAGTGCGGCTGGGCTGGTTTTATATAAAAGACCACAGTATGATTACATATGACGGACTGAAGAATAAATAAACACAACATGGAAAAAATACAAAAATACATATTAAGTCAAAGGTAGTCATAATCCCACCATATATATATATTCACATGAGCCCTGTCATAGGGACGCATTGGGGATAATGAGGTATAACCAGATATATCATGTGATGAGAAAGAACCCGGTGATATCCATCCGAAACATAGGACTATTCATTATGCAGACCAAGAATCACTTCTGGCAAGGAGCAATAGCATAATGATACCCCTGTAACGCTGCTGCGCGTAAGCCTCTAAACGGACGCAGAGGTATAGGGATGTAGAAGCGGCTCACGGGCTGAGTCCTCCTTACATACGAGGGGGGGGTTTGCATTTGCACAAAACCCCCACCGCTAATAACCGAGCGTCGTGCTTGCACGATTCGAGTGTAATTAACACCCTTAAACGCGGCCGGACAAGTTCGCCGGCGCGTTTAAAAGACGGCGGCGCGCGGGCCCGCCATATTTTACGATCGACAGCGCCGCCAGACGTCAACGGGGGGCGGCGATTGGTTGGCCATGGTAGCCTCGTGTCTTCTTTTTGACACGAGGAGTATCTGGCAGCTGCATATTCGTTACAATGAACCAGTGGCTCATTTTAATGATGTGACTGCAAAAATGCAATATATTGGCAATACAAGAGTATTGCAGTATACTAGGTATTAGCAGCATCTGACCATCTAGGGTTAAGTTACCCTAGTGGTCTCAAAATAAGTGAAAAAAAAAGTTTAAAAAATAAAAACCTCATTAATAAAATATATAAAAGTTTCAAATGCCCCCCCTTTCCCTAGAACGGATATAAAACAAAACAAACGTAAAATACAGACATATTAGGTATCGCCGCTCCAAATGCCCGCTCATCATCAAAATTTAAAAACGGTTACGGCCGCGTGACCTCCGAGGCGGGAAATGGCGCCCAATGTCGAAATGGCGACTTTACAACTTTTTAAATAACATAACAAATGAAATAAAAAACTGAACAAAATGTTCGGCCAGGACATCAAAATGGTAGCAATGAAACGTCGGCCTCATTTCGCAAAAAATGACTCCCTCCACACATCTCCGGCGCCAAAGTATGGAAAGTTATTAGCGTCATGAGATTGCAAAATTTTTTTTTTCTTTTTGTACACAATTCGTTTTAATTTTTGAAATGTATTAACAACACCAATAAAACTGTTAAATTTGGTATCACGCGATACGCACCGAAATCCAAGAATAAAGTAGGCATGTTATTTGGAGGCGAAGAGTGAAAGTCGTAATAAAATGAGCCCACAAAAGTACGCTCGTGCGTTTTGTTTTCAATTTTTTCAATTTGGATTTGTTGTCAGTCTTCGAGATCACGGTATGTTTAAATAAATAACATATACGGGAAAGTAAAATTTGTTACGCACAAAATAAGCCCCCTACACGGGCTGTCCACGGGACAAAACTG
Source organism: Engystomops pustulosus (assembly GCA_019512145.1). Taxonomy (NCBI): domain Eukaryota; kingdom Metazoa; phylum Chordata; class Amphibia; order Anura; family Leptodactylidae; genus Engystomops; species Engystomops pustulosus. The sequence continues at coordinate 159,566,821 of CM033643.1, forward strand.
AACAAGTCTTGGATGTTGTTGAAGTTTGGAGAGGAGGGAGAATGAGGCGAACAAACCTCCGTCCTTCGAGGGTTAAGCATGAGAAATTTTTTTTTTTTAGGATATTACATAATAAAAGTGAGTGAAGTGCAAAAAAATAATAAAGTCAAACCCCGTGCAAAAAGTGACACTCGTGACAAAAAAAGTTTTTTGTTTTAGGTAAGGTTAGGGGTGCTTGAAGAGACCAAAGGTTATAAATTTATTGGCTACGGCAAATGGAAAGGGGGGAAGACAGCTTGATCCGATGACATCTGTGGGGAAAAGAGAGAAAACATAAAGACACCAACTAAACAACAAAAAATAAAACAAAAGATAATGAAATGAAGATATGATGATAAATAATATTAAAAGAGACCACCAGGGTGGCTCCAACACCGATAGCACAAAACATTATATAATATTAATAAACAGGGACACCAGAAGATAAGAAGGAGAAGGGATGGGGTTAGGAGAGAATGAAGAAACATAAATCAAAGGGGTTCAAAGGAAGGGCGCAAAACTAAGATTCTCGTTGAGGCCATTGTGGCGTGACTGTATCCAGAGAAAATCCATTTGGATTCCCTTGTGTGCCGAATCCATCTCCAATTGCCTCCCTGGCTCCGTAAGTACCCATCAATCCTCTTACCTTTAATAGAAGCTGGTCGCAGTCATGGTTTCTTTGAGTGTCGGGGATGGTTTTCATTTTATTCAGTCAGTTCATCCTTTGAAGCTCTTATACCCAGGACATTCACGAACCGCGTCGCAGTTTCTCTGGAGGTGAGGCCAATGTAGATAAGTCCCAGGGACATGTGGCATAGTAGATGACGCCGAAGGTGATACAAGAAATGGGGTGCGTGATCTCATAATGTCGTTGCCTGTTGGAGTTAGAAAAAGATGTGGCAGTTTCAACATTCAACACAGGCAACGCAATTACCACATGGACGACAGCCCATCTAGGACCAGTGATCCAATATATTGTCGGGAGTCTGAACTTGTGTGTGTGGCGGCACAGAGTCCCTCAGATTCTTAGATCGGCGGTGATGTAATCGAGGGATTTTTGTATATATTGGATGAGGTTTGATCCATTCGTAATCTGCCATATTTGGACAAATGTCCGATATAGGCCCATTGTGAATTGTATGTGGTGATAAATCTCACCTGGTTGTCCATGTCTTTCTTCTTCATTTTGGGTATGAGTAGATCCTTACGTCTGGCCCGTTTTGCTCTTTTGTAACCATTATGAATGGCTCGATCTCCTCTACCTGCAGCTCCAGGGGACAGCTGTGGGGGCGGCATGTGCCCCCTCATATGCTAATCTCTTCCTGGGGCTGTGGGAGAGGGAGATCTTTGTTACCCACCCCTCCAAGTTTGTTGACAACGTATGTCTATATGCACGATATATAGATGACATTATTATGGTATGGCGAGGAGAGACAAGTGAACTTCAGATATTCATTCAGATGCTAAACCAGAATGATAAGAACATTAGACTGACAGGAAGGAAACGTCTAGCAACGCCCTACTCCATGCTACATCCTCTCACCCTCAGAAGCTGATTGACAGTATTCCAATTGGGCAATTTCTTCGTATCCGAAGACTGTGCTCGAACGATGCAGACTTTGAGGTCCAATCCGAAGAACTACAACAAACATTTCTGGAACGAGGCTACTCTGATCGAGCCATTCATAATGGTTACAAAAGAGCAAAACGGGCCAGACGTAAGGATCTACTCATACCCAAAATGAAGAAGAAAGACATGGACAACCAGGTGAGATTTATCACCACATACAATTCACAATGGGCCTATATCAGGGACATTTTGTCCAAATATTGGCAGATCCTACGAATGGATCAAACCCTCATCCAATATATACAAAAAAATCCCTCGATTACATACCGCCGATCTAAGAATCTGAGGGACCTTCTGGTCCGCAGCACACACAAGGTTCAGACTCCCCACAATATATTTGGATCACGTGGTCCTAGATGGGGCTGTCGTCCATGTGGTAATTGCGTTGCCTGTGTGAATGTTGAAACTGCCACATCTTTTTCTAACTCCAACAGGCAACGACATTATGAGATCACGCACGCCATTTCTTGTACCACCTTCGGCGTCATCTACTATGCCACATGTCCCTGTGGACTTATCTACATTGGCCTCACCTCCAGAGAACTGCGACGCAGGGTTCGTGAACATGTCCTGGGTATAAGAGCTTCAAAGGATGAAACTGACCTGAATAAAATGAAAACCATCCCTCGACACTTCAAAGAATACCATGACTGCGACGAGCTTCTATTAAAGGTAAGAGGGATTGATAGGGTACTTACGGATGCCAGGGGAGGCAATTGGAGACGGATTCTGGCACAAAGGGAATCCAAATGGATTTTTCTCTTGGATACAGTCACGCCACATGGCCTCAACGAGAATCTTAGTTTTGCGCCCTTCCTTTGAACCCCTTTTGATTATGTTTCTTCATTCCTCTCCTACCCCTATCCCTTCTCCTTCTTATCTTCTGGTTCCCTCATTTTATTAATATTATATAATGTTTTGTGCTATTCGGTGTTGGAGCCACCCTGGTGGTCTCTTTTTAATATTATTTTATCATCATTATCTTCATTTCATTATCTTTTGTTTTATTTTTTGTTGTATTAGTTGGTGTCTTTTATGTTTTCTCTCTTTTCCCCACAGATGTCATCGGATCAAGCTGCTTCCCCCCTTTTCCATTTGCCGTAGCCCATATAAATTTATAACCTTTGGTCTCTTACGAGCCCCCTAACCTTACCTAAAACAAAAAACTTTTTTTTCATGCACGAGTGGTCACTTTTTGCACAGGGTTTGCACTTTTATTTATTTTTTTGCACTTCACTCACTTTTATGTATGTATATACTCCATAAAAAAAAATTTTCATGCTTAATTATGCTATTGTCTCCTATGCCAGATATATCTTGGTCTGCATATGAAATTTCCTATGTTCGGATTGTATAACCTGGCTTCTTCATCACATATATATCTGGTTTTACATCACTTATCCCCAATGCACTATATACAGGGCTCATGTGCAATATATATATATGATTGGATATATGTACTACACTTTGACTTAATATGTATTTTTTGTATTTTTTCATGTTGTGTTTATTTATTCTTCAAGTCCGTCCTATATGTAATATACTTGTGGTCTTTTTAATATACACCAGCCGCACTGTATTTATTTGTGCACTAGTAACTTTCAATGTATAATACACAGGGCTTATGTGCAATATGGTATTTGATATATGTATCTTCTTTTTACAATACTTACCACCTGTTATGCTGTCCCTCCTCGCATAATAGTTCTTTGCGCGTGCGCATAAACCACTTTCCCTGCTGTGTGTCGCTCTCGGCTGGTGCGCGCATGTTCTCGCGATTCTTTCCAACTCTCGCGCATGCGCACCGCCAGGCCTCGGCCGGTGCCACACACGCCAGCATCTACATACTCTTGTGGTAGGTTGCGCATGTTTTCACAGCATCGTTACCTTCCAGGTGGTCATTATTCAGCGTACTCTGCTATTGGTCCATGGCCTCTTAAATACTTGACACCCCCAACACACAGCACTCCCCTTGATAAAGCCTTGTGGCGAAACACGTGTCGGGGTCTGTGGCATGTGCATCCATCCCTTGGTATGGTATACTCACAATCCGATATAGGTTCTGTATTTGGCTGTGTGAGTATGGTTCCCCTAACCTTATCTCCCTTCTGTGCCTTATATATTTTTTCCTACTAGGGATTGTATAACCTACTCCTTTGTCCCTTTTGGCTATTATTACTTGTGTACAGCCACTTTTAATATTTTGGTCTACTTATCTCTGCCTCTAATTGTATTTTATTATTTTTTGTGATTAATAAAATTTTCATTTTTGCTATACATATTTTTGCTTATTTGATTATTTAGTTCAAGTATTTGGTGTTTATTAATAGATTATGTAACAAACATATAGCTGTGATGGGCCCAAGGAATCCTAGTCTGACACTGCAACAAGAAGCATTTTAGAAGTTTTAATTGTCAGAAATGGCGGATTCTGGAAATGTTTTTGAGATGCATGCAGCAAGAGCGAGCAAGATATTGTATATACGGTGCAAAGGAGAGGTTGGAGTCCAGCCAGTACAGCGGACCTGCTGCCTTGGTGCTATAGTGATCCCACAGACCGAGATGGAGGAGTCATGATTGGGTCGGTTAGTAGATGGTGGAAAGATATGGAGTTCTTAAAAAGATTAAGTTTCAAGAAGAGAGAGGACCTAATGCAAAGACAGCAGAGAGACAGTCACTAGTGTTCTGGATTAAAGCAGGGGTGAAGTTACGTTCAGAAGTATACAGCTGGGTGTCAATACTGGAAACCAAATCTGCTGATGGATTGTCTGATGTAGGCAGTATATAGGGAAAAGAGAAGAGGACCTAGGACTGAGCCCTGAGGAACCCCGACAGTGAGAGGAAGATAAGAAGAGAATGATCCAAAAGAGGAGACACTGTGGTCAGAGAGATAGGAAGAAAACTAAGAGAGTGCAGTGTCCTTTAGGCCAATGGAGTGAAGCATCCTGAGTAGGAGCTGGTGGTCCACAGTATTGAATGCTCCTGATATATTCATAAGAATGAGGAGTGAATAGTCACCTTTGGATTTAGCAGTGAGGAGATCATTGGAGTCTTTAGAAAGAACAGTTTCAGTGGAGTGCATAGTACGAAAACCAGATTGTAGGGGTCAAGGAAGAAGTTAGCCGAGAGATAACGGATTATTTGAGAACAGACCAGGTTACAGGAGTTGAGATGAAAGGAAAGTTAAAAGCTGGCCGGGAGTTTGCAGCACTGGATGGGTCCAGAGAAGGTTTTTCTGGACCCACCCCTTTTTCGTTTTTGCGTTTTCATTTTTCACTCCCCACCTTCAAAAATCTATAACTTTTTCTGTGCCTTATATATTTTTTCCTACTAGGGATTGTATAACCTACCCCATTGTCCCTTTTGGCTATTATTACTTGTGTACAGCCACTTTTAATCTTTTGGTCTACTTATCTCTGCCTCTAATTGTATTTTATTATTTTTGTGATTAATAAAATTTTGCTATACATATTTTTGCTTATTTGATTATTTAGTTCAAGTATTTGGTGTTCATTTACTGTGCCAGTAATACGTGGCCCCAAAACTGGCTTTTTTCTTTCTTTTTGTGTTTAATAATCTATTAATATAATCATATAAATATAGGATATTTGAGATGTGCTGTGCTAAATATATGTATCAATTTCAGAGAGGGTATCTTGTCCAGCACTACTTATGCAGGACCTGGGGGCCCACCTAACTCAGGTGTTCACCTGTGGGCCAGTCCAAGCCTGCTCTTATGCACCTCTCCAGGACTTCTCCCGAGTCGCACCAATCCCCTTCCGCAGACTTATACCCACCCTCCAAAACTTCAAACGTGCTCTTAAAGCTCATCTTTTTAGGCAAGCCTATCATACTTGCCAGCTGCATGAAATGTCAACTCTCTCCTTACTAATCCATTCTATGTCCTCCTTCTGTCTGTTATGCAGCAAACACCAGATATATATCAGGCTTCAGGCATCTCTGCAGTCACTTTCACCTTGTACCTTGTATATAAGATGGCGGCTGATGGCTGGTTCAAGCAGCAGAATTTTTATTTATTAAATTATCGGCTGATGGCTGGTTCAAGCAGCAGAATTTTTATTTATTAAATTATTTTATACTGTTCCCTTATAAAAAAAATGGCTGGACCATTATACAAGCTTTTTAGCTCTTGTGTCACCCTTTCAACCTCATAGAATATAAGCTCTTGTGAGCAGGGCGCTCACTTCTATTGTTCCATCTGTAATGTTTTATTATATTTGCATATGTCCCCTATGATTTGTAAAGCGCTGTGGAATTTGATGCGCTATATAAATAAAGATTATTATTATCATAATACATAGACCCATTAGTTCTTTTTTGTGAACGGATCAGTCGTCCTGGTCCCTTTGCAGAGAAACCGTCCCAAAGTATGTTGCCACCCCCATGCTTCACAGTAGGTATACTTTTCTCAGCATTTAATCTCCTCCAAACAAGACAAGTTGTGTTTCTACCAGAAAGTTCTCAAATTATAACCCCCTAGTGATGTTTACACAATAATTATTTTAACAATTTTACTAAATTTTAACAATTTACTATTATATTGCAGAATTCTGGAGAAATTTCTGGTGTAGAATACAAATGCAGAATTTGACTCTGCACTGGTCTGTTCACCCACACCAATACATATCCCTCGTTGAGTATCTTCTGATTATCCCAGTTTATTCCAATGTTGTAAATATTAAGTATATGAAAAAACGGTATATTAGGCTTATTTATATATTTTTTTTATTCTTTGCATATTTTCCTTAATGAAATTAAATTAATTCTACGGAAAATATACCCATGAAATAACTATACAAACAATTTAGGGCGACTAGCTCCTGCTCCAAACTGGGCTCTAGCGATGCATAGTTGCCCCAAACCAGCAATTTCAAGCCTGGTGGCTGCCACAGCTCCGTAGCAAGATTCAGACATGGTGGCTTCTACCACCTCGGACAGCATACGATGAATCCTATGGTGGACAGTACGAATCCAGCTGCACTTGACCCACCGGAACGTACGATGGTTGCTTTGTGCACCTCCTGCCCTTTCCAGCCATGACAAGGGACATTATTAGCAGCTACTCAGACACTCAGGAAAGTCAAGATGGCTGATGCACGTAGGGAGAATTGCCCCCAGGGGAGACACCCCAGTGGCTGGTCCTTTGCTTGGGACTTTGGTGGAAGCTGTCGAGGACTGCCTGCAGAAGCTCCACAATGCAGCAGAGATGGCGGCAGACTGCAAAGCCCTGCACTCTTGGCACACAGCTGGATATTCAGGCCTGCACACCCAGGAATGAGTTCTCCATTTCCCACAATACCCCCTGCACCAGCGGATCTGTGCCTTGACATCGGGGCTGAAATGCACTGCCGCACCACACACAGTAGTCATGCCTGCATAGCCCCTGCAGGACCTGGACCAACACTGCCTTTAACGCCTTCATATGTGGTTCAGCCTCCTGATGCCCATGGAATGCATACTGACCTTGCTGCACATCAGGAAACCCCAGAGACTGTGGTTGAAGTATCCCAACGTTCCTCAGGGAGGCTCCAAGCTGGCAATGCTCAGTTGTACATTGGGAGCCTGCCCTGGCCACAATGGAGACCTCCCTACGGAACACCTGGAAGATAACCCCCTTTCAGTCACCACCTCACAAAGGGGCTCTCAATGTATGTGTCGGGGGAGGAGATCCACCTTACAGATATCACATGCCCTTCCTACTCCCACCTCTTACTGCTACAGGGTCTCCCCCATCCCAATCCAACTTCAGACTCCCTCCCATTCAAACCAAATAGACTCACCTTTGCCACTGGTATTCACTCCTGAGGAACCCTCATATTACAGCTCATACTCGCCAGCTATGTATGCTCCTCAACAAGCAGTGCTATTCTCTCCAGCATTGGAGGGACTGGCTAAACTATGTACCCTCAATGCCCACTTAAAAGCAATTCCTAATATGGAGGATATGGACTGTTATGCATGGCGACTAGAGCAATCCTATAGTACCAAGATTACACTAATGTGTGAGAAAGTCCGACAGGTGACCAATTGGGTCACAGCTTCAGGGGCTGCCCACTCTGCTTTAGTTGAACGAATTAACTCCCAAGAAACAGGGCTCTCAATTCATTCATACCAACTCCAGTACCTAGCTGATCAACTCAACAATGCAGAAAATAGAGGCAGACTTAACAAAATCCATGTAAGAGGCCTCCCAGAGTCCTCTAAATACAAGAGGTGCTCTGCACAGTGTTCAACTCAGTCCTTGGACTACCTGCAGACTCCTCAGTGGAGCTGGAAAGGGCACACGGATCTTTCCAGGCATGTACAGCTGTCTAAAAAAAAAAACCTTGGAAGTAATATGTCGTGTGCACAGATATCAGTTAAAGGACTCTATCATGAACAAGGCAAGAGACACTGAGCAGATTGTCTTGCAAGGTGCCCAGTAGCATTTATTGCCAGATCTCTCCTGCCTCACACCCTTAAAAAGGAATTCTCTTCAACATTTTCTGGATTCCCTTTGACAACATGATATTGACCTTATTCCTAGGGATTCCTCTGGCAATTTACCCAGAGGTCAAAGGAGGCATTCATGGCGACCAGGACTTCCCCCCCCCCCCCCCAGAATGACTGCTCAGGTACCCCTCTTTTTTTCTTTGCCTCTTCTCTGGGCTGTTCTGCTCCCTTGCTCTTTTCCTACATTTGACCCTGCTCCCTTCTTTTCCCTGATATTTTTTCTTTTTTCCCTGTAGCCTTCATTATATCTGTTTTGAATTCTGTTAGTCTGTCGCCCCCCTCATTGGTTCTGCCTCCCATGGTTTTCTTGAAGCTGGGGTCCCTGATCCCAGGGGAACTCAACACCCCCCAGAAGGGTTCACAAATCTTATGCGGCATGCACAACCAAAAGGTGGACATTGTGTTCCTACACAAAAAATTTTTTAAAACAGCATATATTCCATCGATCAGGGACCAATATTTCACAAAATAGGTTCATAGTACCAACCCGGAATCACAGTCTAGGAGTGTATTCATCGCACTGCATAAGTCACAACCGCATGTTATCCTGTGCGAGAAGGTAGATCCCTTAGGGCAATACATTTTTCTGAATTTAAAGATCTTGCATGGTACCTTCCTATGGGCAAGCAGATATTAGTGGAACTGTCACAATTCACTGAAGGTACTCTAGCAACTTCAATTTCACACTAGACCTGCTCATCAGCTCCTCGTCTGGGGGAGGCTCAATTCCTGTTAAACCGCTTAGTTCCCTCAAGTAAGATCTCCGTACTCTCCATCTGATCAACGTATGTTGCGTTCTCCACCCTCCAGATAAGGACTTCTTATATTTCTCTCCAGTTCATAATTCTCACAGCCAAATCTACCACTTCCTAAGTGATGGAGCACTGTCCTGAGAACCCACTGCCCTTATAGGCAACATAGTACATTCTGACCATGGCCTTCTGACCTTCCTTTTATGGCATGGTGACCATGGTTGTGGACTCAACGATAGTCTCCTTCATGATACGGTATGTGGGGCAGATGCCTTTTTCTCGTCTCATAACCTGGTTAAGAGTCCTTTGCCTCAACAGTGGGAGACACTTAAGGCACCCTAATTAAACATGGAGTTACATTGAAAAAGGCCTGGGGGGCTCAGATTGCAGCTCGATTTTATAAACTTCAGATATTGGAGACCCAACATAAAAATTCCCAAACCCCTGAGATACAAGTGTCACTGCTGATAGCTAGAGATTCACTTTGCTCCGTGTTGGATCAAAAATACTTGTGTCAACATACACGGTTTCAAAACTTCATGTATAGCCATTCTAACAAATGCCGTAGGCCCCTGTCACGCCTGCTTCATCCCTGGAATGGTGCAACATATATTCCACTTCTTAGGAATGCCCACAGTAAAGGTACCCTGGATACCCATATGGATATGTAAATAATTCTCCAGTTAGTATTACTCCAGTTTGTATGATTTTAAGGGTGTTTCTTTGACCAAGACCAGGCCACTCTCAAACAACGGATTGATTCCTTTATCACTGAAACTCGACGGCCAGTGCAGGAGTGTGGAGTGGTGCAGGAGATGGAGTTCGAGATCAGTGAACTCTATTCGCTATCAACGCTATTAAAAATTCCCCAATAGGCAAGAGCCCTGGGCCAGATGGCTTTACGCCAGCTTTTTATAAGCTTCTCTCTCTCTGCATTCTTGGCCAGGACCTTCAGCTCTGTCTCCCCAGACAGCTTATTTCCTCCCCGGTCATTAGAAGCACACATAACGGTCATCCCTGAACCAGGTAAAGATCCCCTCCTGCCCTCCAGTTATTGTCCCATCTCGCTGCTCAACATAGACATCAAGCTTTACTCTAAAATCCTGGTGCACCGTCTGGCCCCACATCTCCCTTCTATCATTAATAGAGATGGGTGAATTTGTTAAAATTCGGTCGGTCCCGATTCGCCAAATTTTTGGAAAAAATGTGATTCAATCTGAATCGAATCATGACTAATCACAATAAAAACAGGTATTGCCTGGCTGCAGAGAGCCTGTAGGGTGTTGTAGAACAGTGTGCCATGCTCAAATATGCATAGGGAGCGTGGTTTGGTCTTCAAACAATGCTGTGTTTGAGAATGACACGCACATGACAGCCGCCGCTCTTAGAATCGCTTCACTCTTCAATTCCATGTGCACTTACAGAGGCCAACTTCACCAAATAAGCCAAGCGGGAAAGCAGCCGGACAAGGTAACGTCTGTGCCAGCTCAAAAGGACTGAGCTGAGGGCCAAGATCCCACTATAACATCAAATAGTGCACTCTTTTTACATTGACATCAGATAATTCCATAGATTACGACAGAACCTGTTTTGTTAAATGCGGATACATGTAGAAACCCCCCAAAAAGAGTGCAGAGGATGTCGGCAGTAATTCTGCATTGACGTCACTGATCATTTTTCCCTTCATTTCGTCTGTCAGTGTCCGCTTTCAGTCAGTCAATAATCCATCATCAGACAAAAACAAACAGGAGTGGATCCAAAACAGAAATGACCAGTAAATGGGATATTTGCATGTCCTCTGTGTTCTGTATCCACTCCTGTTTTAAGCTATCAATCCTGAGGCTTTTCATTCCTTCTGACAGATGAAATGAAGGGGGAAGCTAAACATAGTGGCAACGTTATAAAATCACAGGGTGTTCCAGGGAGACAGCGGTCAGTTGGCAGCAGCATGATTAGGCCGCAGAGTGGCACAATGACAAATTATGGAGGTGGCGGAAACATGGTAGGCCACAAAGTGGCACAATGACAGAGCTGACGTCAGCAGCAGGAGCCCACAGAGTGGCACAATGATATAGTATGGTGGTGGCGCCAGTAGCAGCAGGAGCCCAGAGTGGCATAATGATATAGTGTGGAGGTGGCAGACAATTCCAGTCCCTAGTAAAGATGGTAGGAGGCAGATGGAGCAACTGGCAGCAGATGTGTGGCATCAGGCGGGTGGCAGCTGATAAGCCATGACGCCTCCCCCAAACATTGAGAAATGAGTCTGGGTTCTAACTACCTGCCTCAGCCACTATTCTGATGGTGCCTGGCTGATTTAAGCTTGATTCATCCTGACAAAGGTCAGTCTCTCCACATTACGGGCGGACAAGTGGGTTCTCCTTGGGTAATGATGGCCCCCGCCTGACTGAACACCCGCTCTGATGCCACACTGCTGGCTGGGCAGGACAGCTCCTCTACTGCAAACTCCACAAGTTGCGGCCACGCATCAAGTTTGGCTACCCAGTAGTCCATGGGATCCTCTACCTGAGGTGGTAAAGTGCTGTCCCAGTAGGCCATCAACTGCTGGTGCAGGGTCTGCTCCATGTCCTGCTGCTTCTGCTGGTGACGGCTACCCTTCTCACTAGGTAGTAGTGAAGGTAGTTGCTCATTTAGCATTCCAGACTTAAGCTGATGCTGATGTAACTGCTACTGATCCAACCCCCCAGCTCCCCACAGCAGCCGTGGCAGTAGTATGTGAGCAATGACTGCCAGGAATCCCCCGGTCAGAGCTGACAGAGGATGGACAATGACGCACATAGGAAGCAGCCAACTGTGTGCACAGTATTTCTCTAGTATGCTAGAGTATGCTAGTTGTTCCTCCCTCTCAGCAGCTGGAAAAAAGTCACCCATTTTTGACCCATAGCGAGAGTCCAAGAGGGTGGAGAGCCAAAAGTCATCCCTATGCCGGATGTTGACTATTTGTCTGTCAGTAGTTAGGCAAAGCAGCATGCTGCGGGCTATCTGCGCAAGTGACTGCCGGCCTCCATCTCCACTGTATACTGCCATGGTGCTTCTGGGTCATCTGCCCAGTCTTGTAACTCCTCCGGATGCTCCTGCTCCTCCTCTCTTATCACCTGAGTGGAAAAACCACTGATTTCTCCAGACTCTGCTTGTGCTCCAATGTCCTCCTCCTCCAGTTCAGCCCCCACCGGACTCATGTGACCATGAGATGTAGTCTCCACTTCTCCAGTGCCCCAACCAGACAGATTTTGCAGCATGAGTTCCAGGAAATGAAGCAGTGGAATGACGTTATTCATCCCACAGTCCTGGTGACTGACAAATAACATGGCCTCTTCAAAGGGCCTGAGCAAACAGCAGGTGTCACACATGAGCTGCCAGTGGCTGACATCAAAGTTACATTGGGGAGTACTCCGTTCCGCTTGCATCATCAAAAAATCATTAATGGCTTTTCTAACAGTCTAACATATGGAGGCTGGAATTCCAACAGGTGGAAACATTGCATATCAGACTATGTTGGGGAAGGCCGTTCTGACGCTGCAACTCAAGGAGAGTGTCTTTGGCTTTGTAAGAATGGCTGAAGTGCATGCACAGTTTCCTGGCCATTTTTAGAATGTCTTGCAGATGGGTGGAAGACTTGAGGAATCTGTTGACAACCAGATTGAACACATGCGCATGGGCCATCCCTCCTCGATGCATTGCGGACACCATGTTCCTCCCATTGTCTGTCACAATGGTTCTGAATTTTAGTTGTCGCGGAGAAAGCCATTTATTGATTTCTTGTTGCATGATGCGGAGCAGTTCTTCCCTTGTGTGACTTAGTTTGCCCAGGCAAACTAGGTGTAGAACTGCGTAACCGCGCTGTTCCCTGCAAATGTGGTATGGTGGTGCAGCACTTGAGGAGGCTGAGGTGGTGGTGGAGAAGGATACAGCCATTAAGGGAAAGGCTCAACAAACATCGATCTAACATCACAAATGGTTTCTGCCAACACAGCGTATCCTGCAATACATCATAATAAAAATTACAAGGAATTCACAATAACGCCCATTGAACAAATCAGCCCCTCTGCCCCTCAACGTTTCAACAAGCTCAAAAACACAACACCACTCAGTGACCCTTATGACTTCCTTCCAATAGTTTTCATTCGAGGGGCAAAACCAGAGAGAATGCACATCATCGGTTTTTTCTTTACCACATCTTTTGCAACAAACCGTCTCTCCTATTCAACTTCACTATGCCCTCATCAGTCTGTAATAGCCTAGCGTGTATGTCCGCCAAAGGAAAGGAGTCCCATATCAGAAGCATTTTTAGTTGTGAAATTAAAAAGCACCCTGGCATAAATCCCCTCTGATCCACATGGACCACACTCCTGATACATTTCTTAAAATTTCTTAAAATTTTGGCCAAAAGCTTATTGTCAGTGTTAATCAAAGAAATTGGCCGGTAGGATTCAAGTTTAGTACTATCCTTCCCAACTTTGGGTATCAGGGTTATTAAGGCTTCCCTCATAGAGGGAGGAAGGGACCCCTTGTCCAGGGAGTGGTTCCATACCTTTAAGAGGTGACTAATAAGTACATCTTTATATACAACATATAATTCAAACGGAATTCCGTCCAACCCCGGGGAGCTCCCCCTAGCAGTGCAGGCCAAAACCTACTCTAACTCCTCAAGAGAGATAGGGGAGTCAAGGCGTTTTCTTTCTTGGTCAGAGAGAGAAGGCAACTGTACTTGAGCAATATACTGAGCTATCTCAACCGGTGTAAGTGTACTTTTAGATTTAAGGAGCTCCGCATAGTAGTCCACGAAGGCTTCTAAAATATCTTCCATCTGATGTAGGGACCCCCTCCGGGTTTTTCTATAGTCCTAATGATGGTACGTTTTCTATCCTCTTTAATCAAGTTAGCAAGCATTTTCCCTGGTATGTTTGCTTCAATATAACCCCGCCTAACTTCTGTGGCGATTTTTTTATCAGCCTGATAGTGGACTAAGTCCTCTAGGAGATTTTGTGCCTCTTCCCAGTTCATTCTATTTTGATCCGAAGGGTCATTCGGATATTTTTCTTCACACTTTTGAATTTTATTTTCAAGTTCCCTTATATTATTACTCATATTTTTATTATATCTATGGATTTGGGCCTTGAATGTACCCCTCAAAAAGGATTTGGCTGTATCCCAAACCAGATCCACTGAGGATTCGCCCTCATTAAACATAAAAAATTCCTTAATATGTGTATCCACCCAATCACTCTTTCCTTAAGTGTCAATCCATGATGGTGAAATTCTAAACCAGCCATTATTTGCCCTTTTCCCAGTGTGTATATTACAGACCAAGGGGGCATGGTCGGATACAATTAGTGCAAATTTTAAGTGTATTTATATTAGTAAATGCCATATCTAGGCGAGAAAAGACCTTGTGGGTTTTAGAATAATAGGAGAATATCCTTTTATCATTATTAAGTTCCAGCCAAATCTCATACCACCCAAAAGTATCAACTATATTTTTCAAACCGTGGGGGTTGTGATGAGAGTACTTATCTAAGCCTATTTGGGCTACATCCAAATTCAGATCAAAAACAGTGTTAAAGTCACCAATAAGCAACATGTTCGCCCCGCCCACCTTTGTGAGGAAAGTGTAAAATTCCAACAAAATAGTAGTGGAAAAGGGGGGTGGAATATAGATATTACCAATTACCCAATTTTTCCCTTCTATAGTACAGTGGAGGAATATATATTGTCCCTCTGTGTCCACCCTAACCTGAGTTTCTTGAAACTCCCCGGGAATATGAAGAGAAACAGGCATGGTACGAACGATCAAAACATTTTTTCTGGATCTTATGAATCGAATCAGGCAATAGATGGGTTTCTTGTAAAGCAATAATATCTGGGTGATGATTATTAATAAAGTCGAAAACCGCTACACGCTTACTTTGGGAGCCTAAGCCCCTAATGTTCCAGGACAAAACTTTCATAGGACAACAAGGATCACAAGTACTTGGAAAATATTACATTTACTATATTTTGGTGAGACAATTGACCGGAGGAGAGAGAGACCCCGGGGGATGAAAGGGAGGGAAAAAAACAAAAAAACAAAAGGAAAAACCAACAAACCTAAGCATACAACCAACCCCCCACCCCCCGCCACCCCCCAACGGAGGAGTACCCGCCCCCGACCCCCCCCCCGGGACCCGCCCCCACCCTCTAAACACAGCACCCCCCCCCCCCCCCAAATCCCGCACCCAGATTACCACCCCAGAATTTAGACCCGGTAATTAATGTTCCCTTCTATTGTTACTAACTATCCTAGATGCTTATTTTCAATTTAGTTAGGGACTTAACTTGATCCTATTTCACTTGTTAGACCATGCTGTTATTATCTGGTCTAATATTTTCTATCTACCCGGTCTAGTTATTCTACATTAGTTTTAAACTTATCCCTATTTTTTCCTTATGAACCAATCTACTGCATCCTTAGGGTCATCAAAGAAGAGTGTTTTTTCCTGCCAGATGACACAGAGTTTTGCAGGAAACAACATAGAGTATTGAATTCCTGCTTGGCGTAACTTTTGTTTAATCTCCATGAAATTCTTGCGCTCATTTCTTGTTTCCAACGCAAAATCCGGGAATAACCGGATAATTTGGCCATTAAATTCTATTTTTCCCTTTTCTCGTGCTCGGGTCAAGATTAAGTCCCTGTCTCTGGAGGAAAACAATTTAATAAGTATGGGGCGGGACAGTCCACCAGGAATAGTATTACGACTGGAAACTCTGTGGGCCCTCTCAATAAAGTTTGGGAAAGAGGCAATATCTGAGCCCAGGGTTACTTTCAGCCATTCTTGTAAGAAGGATATTGAATCATCATCCTCTGTTTTTTCTGGAAAACCCACACAGCGAATATTTGAGCGACGAGATCTATTTTCCAGATCAACTATCTTTTTTTTTTGCTCCTTTAGTTCTGCTTTGAAAGTTTTAGATTCTGCCTCTATCCTGACTAATTTATCTTCAACGTCCGATATGCGATCTTCAGCTGTATCTAGACGGAGACCCAGGCTAGCCATGTTGGCTCGGAGGAGGGACAGTTCCTCCTTCACATGAGTAATTTCCACTGACAGAACCTTAATATCACCCCTGCATTGCAAGACCGCATCCAGAATCTGACTAAGGGTGGGAGGTGTTGGATACTCCTTCCCACTGGTATCCTCCTGGGCAATTCTGCCATCATCATCCTCATTTTTTTCAAGTCCAGAGACCTCTATCATACTAGAAACAGAGATATTTTCTAGAGAGATATTAGAGGAGGTATCCCCACACAATGCTCTATTATCCTTCTCAAGGCCGCCCGTAGTCCTACCGCCCACCAAAGACTTTTCAGAGTCATAATTTTTAGGGGAAAGGGCGTATTTATCTAATTTAGATTTTGCATTATCTCTAATCTTTTCAACTCTTCTCTGATCTTTCGGGGTTGGAGTAGTTGTTCCCATTCCCCCTTTCGCCAAACGTCTGTTGCTTGGCATCTTGTTTCCCCCTGGTTGTACCACACCTTGGTTATCAAATATATACCCGTATCTCCACCAGGGGGTTGGGGGAAGCCAAAGAAAAAAAATTACAAATTACATAAAGAAAAACCAATTGCAAACGACATAACAGGTGAGGTAACAAAATAGAGTCCTTAGACCTGAGAAGAGCAAGTAAGTATTAATCATACATTCGACCCAATATAAGATGTTAATTCAATAACCAGATAAAGAGTCCAGACTCATGCACAAGCACGGGCGAGCAATTTTCTCCTGACACTGTTAAAAAATTCAGATTAGCAGCGTGGTTAGAGACTCAGTCCACTTGTATGGTTAGTGCGACGATAGCAATCAGTTAGCTTGCAACAGCGGAAGTTAATTCATGTTGTAGTGTTAGTTAGAAATCAAAGCAAAGTTAGACCATACATGCCAAACTTGAAACGTGAGTTTGGATTTCCAAAACTGTAGCGGAGTTAATATAGCAGTTTTAGTATTGCAGTTAAGGGCACAATCCACCTGTGTATTTAGTTCAACAGACGCAATATAGTCAATAATCATGCAGAAGCAAAGGTTATTAGTATAGAAATCAGGTTTTAGTCAATACAAGCCAATTTCATGACTTGTTTTTAGGCTTCCATCCCAGTGGGGACTAAGTTTAAGGCAAAGCCATTAACCACACCACTCTTTAAATGCGGATACATGTAGAAACCCCCCAAAAAGAGTGCAGAGGATGTCGGCAGTAATTTTGCATTGACGTCACTGATCATTTTTCCCTTCATTTCGTCCGTCAGTGTCCGCTTTCAGTCAGTCAATAATCCATCATCAGACAAAGACAAACAGGAGTGGATCCAAAACAGAAATGACCAGTAAATGGGATATTTGCATGTCCTCTGTGTTCTGTATCCACTCCTGCTTTTGGCTATCAATCCTGAGGCTTTTCATTCCTTCTGACAGATGAAATGAAGGGGGAAGCTAAACATAGTGGCAACGTTATAAAATCACAGGGTGTTCCAGGGAGACAGCGGTCAGTTGGCAGCAGCATGATTAGGCCGCAGAGTGGCACAATGACAAATTATGGAGGTGGCGGAAACATGGTAGGCCACAAAGTGGCACAATGACAGAGCGTGGAGGTGTCGGCAGCAGCAGCAGGACGCCGCAAAGTGGCACAATGATAAGTGTGTGGAGGTGGCGGCAGCAGAAGCATGAGCAGCAGCAAATATAACAATTTGTAGACTGCACCTCCCCTATAAAACACCTAAAGTGTTAACAAACTTCTTAAAAGTGCTTTTTCATACGTTGAGGGGTGTAGTTTTCATAATGGGGTAATCTACGAGTCTTTCTGTTATAGTGACACAGGGCAGATTTGAAAAATGGGGCCGTGCCCTAAACGGGTTAACAGAAGTAATTGCTTTTCTTTTAAAGGAAACCTACCACTTGTAGTGGCAGGTTTCTGATGGAAATACCGGGCACCAGCTCATGGTGAGCTGGTGCCGGAGCTTATTTTCGTTAGTGTTTTAAACCCCGGTATCGCGGTTTAAAACACTTTTTAAACTTTATAGCCGGCGCAGGGAGGTACGCGCTCGGCGCTTACCGTGTGCGCGGCTACATAGGAAGTGAAGGAGAGCCGCGCGTATGAAAAAGCACTTTTAAGAAGTTTGTTAACACTTTAGGTGTTTTATAGGGGAGGTGCAGTCTACAAATTGTTATATTTTTGAACAATACATTAATTTTGGGTGGAAAATTAAACATTTGCAATGGATTAAATGAAAAGAAGCTCCAGAAAATTTGATACCCAATTTCTCCTGAGTGTACCGATACCCCATATGTGATGGTAAACTGCTGTATGGGCGCACGGCTGGGCATAGAAGGGAAGGAGGCGCCATCCAGAGCAGATTTGCTTTGTCACTTTGTACAGGCTATAATTTTTTTTTCTTTTTTTTTAATGTGGACCTATAGGGGCTTATTTTTTTGCCACATGAGATGCAATTTTGTGGTACATAATTTTGGGGCATCTATAACAAATTGATAAGATTTTGTTAACTCTTTGTTGGTGAAGGAAATAAAAATCATACATTTTTGGGAAAAAATTTTTGGGGTTTTTTTGACCGTTCACTATACCATAAAAATAGTATATTATCTTTATTCTATAGGTCACCACAATTTTATTTTATACTGTAAAATGGGGAAAAATGTAAGTAATTAGGAGAAAATGTTGGTAATTTTAGCATCACCATCTCTTCAAATGCCTAACTGTCATGGGTGGTCCCGCGACCCATATCACGGTTCGCAGGCTCACCCGTGCTCCCTGGGGCTCGCAGGCCCGGCGCAGCTTACCCTTCCCCGTGCCTGATTCCCTGCCGAGCTATGTGCGCGCGCGTCCAGGAAATTTAAAGGGCCAGCGCATCTTTAATGGTGCGCTGCCTGAACTTCCCCTTTAATAGCCAGCACCTTCCTTCCTGCCTTGCCGGATCTTTGTGCCTTTCCTGTGTCTCCTGCGTTCCTGTGTGTTCCTGTGTACCAGTGTTCCTCCGTGCTGCTGTCTTGTGTGCCTTGCTCCCTTTACCCATCTGCTTGGACCTCCTGTTGCTGACCCTGACAATAACATAAAAGAAGCGTGGTTCTTTTTAGTGGTCTTATTTTGGAGTGTGTAACAGTTGCCCAGTAATGATCTGGTTTTATCAAACAGATTGTTACGGATACAGTGATACCATATATGCAGGGATTTTGTGTATTTTATTAAATTTAACTGAATAAAAACTAATTTGGACAAAATCTTGCTAATTTTAACATCACCATCTTCTCACATGCATCATTTTCTATATTCTTGGCTGAAAAATCTGGTTAAGGGCTTATGTTTTGCAAGAAGAGTTGGTCTCTTTTAGTGGTCTTATTTTAGAGTGCACAACATTTTTAATAACTTTTTAGAGCTTTTTTTTAAACAAAGTTTTTGCATTTAGCACATGAGACCAGTAACATTTCTGTTCTATTACACAGATTGTTATGGACATATTGATACCAAATATTTAGGTTTTTTTTTGTGTATTTGTGTTTTTTATACTTTGTAAATACCGTATATACTTGAGTATAATAAGCCGACCCGAGTATAAGCAGAGACCCCTTATTTTACCACCAAAAACTGGGACAAACCTATTGACTCAGGTATAAGCCGAGGGTGTAGTATACAGCTAGCCAGCCCCCATGTAGAATGCAGCCAGCAAGCCCCATGTAGTATACAGCCAGCACTAAGTAGTATACAGCCAGCCAGCACCATGTAGTATACAGCCAGTCAACCACTTGTAGTATACAGCCAGCCAGTCCCCTGTAGTATACAGCCAGCCAGCCCACTGTAGTATACAGCCAGTCCCCTAAAGTATTCATCTAGGCAACATGTAGTATACTGCCAGCCAGCCCCCTCTATGCCAAGCACATAAAAAATAAACTTAATATTCACCCCCGATCCTCGGAGCTGTTCCCGGCACCGCTGCATCATAGTGTGCGCCGGCCAGGAGATCGCATGGACGCGACTCTGCCGGCTAGAGAATAAAGAAGAGTGAAGAGGAGCTGCCTGAAACCGCTGAGGATCAGGAGCCGCGCCAAGGATCCGGGCACCAGAGGGTGAGTATTGTGTTTTGTTTTTTTTTTTTACTTGTGTCGAGGTAAGGTTTTTGCTGCAGGTGCTTATATTTTATTTATTTAAATGTTTTCAACTTTTTTTTTTTTTTTACTTTCTTTACTTTATACAAACTTGAACTTGAAACAGCAATGCTCTGATCATTGGTTCAAGTCCAATACACTGCTCTACAATAATTGGAGACATTGGACAGTTTTGGGGCACTTGGCATATCTCGGGGCTGCCCATAAGGGGATCGTATCCCCCAATAAGCGGCATGAAGTGTCTAATCCTTTGAGGGAACACCCGTACATGCTGCGGTCATGCTTGACAGTGGTCTGAAAGGGGTTAACACTTGCGATCATAGCTGGCTCTGATCGCCAGTGTCAGAGCACAGTGTCAGCTGTAATAGCCTGTGCTGGAAGCTGGGCATAACAGCGTGTCCCGGTACGGGAAGTATCTTCCAACAGGGACGTACTATTACGCCCTGGTGCGCATAGAGCAGGGGTAGGGAACCTATGGCTTGGGAGCCTGATGTGGCTCTTTTGTTAGCTGCGTCTGGCTCTTTAATAAATAGTGATGGCTGCTGTGTGTGTCTTAGACTGATCACTGGACACAGGCAGTGATGTTACCGCTGCCTACATCCTTTGTGCGACCCAGGCGCCATCACCGCCATCATCTAAGCCTGGTTCAAAGAGAAGAGTGTGGGAGCGATGAGGAGCTGGCTTCAGAAAGCGCAGGTAGGATGAATATTCTTTTCTTTTTTTTTGCTGTGACTACCTATTTTCTGGGAAGCATGTGCTGTGGCTACCTATATATTGGGGCATGTGGTGTGGTTAGCTATCTACTTGGGGGAATGTTCTGTGGCTATCTATATACTGGGTGGCATGTGCTGTGGCTAGCTATCTACTTTGGGCATGTGCTGTTGCTACCTAAATACTGGGGGGCATGTGCTGTGGCTACTGATCAACTTAGGGACATGTGCTGGAGCTACTTACCTACCTGGAGGCATGTTCTGTGGCTACCTATATACTGGGGGTGGCATGTGCTGTGGCTACTTATATACGGGGGGCGGCATGTGCTGTGGCTACCTATATACTGGGGGGCATGTGCCATAGCTACCTAAATACTGAGAGGCATGTGCTGTGGCTATCGATCTACTTAGGGACATGCGCTGGGGCTACTTATCTACTTGGAGGCATGTGCTGTGGCTACCTATCTACTGGAGGTATGTGCTGGGGGGACCCATCTACTGGGAGGCACGTGCATATTGTAGGGCTCTTATGGAATAACATTTTAAAATATGTGGCGTTCATGGCTCTCACAGCCAAAAAAAGGTTCCTGACCCCTGGCGTTAAAATACTAGGTTAAAATACTCACAGGTGTGTCCTGAGGGAGTTATGGCTTCAGGCAAGTCGAACACAAACAGACAAGAAAAGTAAAACATATCATATGCCAAGCTTCTACCACAAATAGAGAGTCTTTGTAAAAGGTATGTAACAAACAGCACTTTTGCTCCAAATAAACAATAAGAGCTTGCAATTTGTTTCCTTTTATTTTTCCACTGGTCCGGTAACTGTACACACAGCTTCAAAGAAAACGCACTATGATTGTTCAGCAGATCCAGCTCAATTTTTAGGCTCCTTCGTGGACTACAGGACTAAAGGAAAACTGATCCATAGTGCAAATCACCCATGGCTAAGAAAGCATTTTAAAGGTATCTATTATACTCACAAACAAAAGTCAAATAGCGTTTTGTATAAAATCATCTTTTATCCAAGCCAGCAGACATTCCCGCCCGACCCTGGGTCTCCCTGTATGCCTTCTTCTGTTCTCACTGTATATAGTGTCTTTTATGTCACAGAAAGCAGTGGTGTCATAGGACAAAATTAAAATTTTACCTTTATTAGTACATATTCTAAAAAATGATATTAACAAACTAAGTCTAATAAATTCTAACAATACTGGCAATAGTGTGATTTTATTTCATTTAATCCTATGCCACATTGGTGTGGACTACATCCGTTGTAAGCTGCAATATATTCTTGAATTTCTCTACCTCAGCACACCAAACTAGTATATATGGCAGGTTTTCTGTCAAATGACATCAATACAGACAGTTGGCTGAATGATGCTAAGGTGTTGTTCTCTGAAAGCGAACTGCCAGAATCCTCACAGATAACGTTGACTTAAAGCTGCTTTAAAAATGCTAAAATCTTACCATCATCTACATGGATCACATTAGATGTTGGTGGGAAATAGAAGGCCTAAAAGTTACCTTGAAACAAAATAGTGCACAGGGGCCTCAGAATCCCAATGCATCCAGCTATAAGATTCAGATCCTCTTCCTCCTAACTAGAAGGAACAAAGAAGTCACAACAAGTTCCCCAGATACATTGACAGATGCTCCAACTCTTCACTAAAAACATGCTGCTTCCTCTCACGGGCCCAGAAGACAATTTGCATAGGTTTGCACTACAGCACTGCCTATGGCAGTTCCCATGAGCAGGTGGTAGAAGCTGCCATTAGACAGGAAGAAGTTCTGGGTGAGTATAAATTCAACCAATAATAAATAATAAACTAGTCATCTTATCGCACTATTGTTGAAGTAAGAACAAACTAACTTTGTTGAGAAACACTCTGCAAAATTAAAAGAGAGTATCCAGTTAGTTAGAACTTTCTACTTAGACCTTGATTTGAAGAAAAAAAGAGAAGGCTCTTCAAGCCACAATAGAAAAATTTACCAACTTTATTAAAAAATGTAAGCACTTTCAATTAATCAGGGATCTTAATGGCTTTAAGAAAGACAAGAGATGGTGACAGGAGTCCATGCCTGCTGACCTTCCGGAGAAGGATCGATTGTGCACGGTAGCTGTCCCATTATCTCGGCTGATCCTGAGTGAGAGAGATTGTTTCTAAAGCTAAGAATATATTGGGTCACCTCCTAGGTCACCTCCTAGGAAATAGCGTCCCCATTACCAGCCATCACCCATAGCAACAGATGTTACTAAGTCTCCCTACCCCTCTGACTGCAGGACCTTGGAACACCCATGTCAGATCAGAGGACACCATGCTGGAGTGACTTCTGTCACCACCACCCTCATCATGGCGTCGGAGTCTGCCAAACCCCCCGGTTAGCCTGCCTAGTTATAGTTGAACCAATGCCACCATGGTTATGCCCCTGACTATGCCCTACAAACCCTCTCTGAATTTTTGGCCAAGATACTAGTTGTCTTCAGCCTGTATCCTCTTACAGAAGAACAGAAAGTGGGCATTCTAACTGGCAGTTAAACAGGCCTGCTCTCCATGAGGTCCCTAAATATGCTGAAGATTGTGACCAAACCCTGTGGGAATCATTTATTAATAGGCTTCTGGATAAGCATCACAAATGCCAATTGAAAATGTTGTATCTTCAACACTCCCAGATTCCTTTCCTAGAGTCTGCCATTGACATCCTAGAAGCCAATTGAGCGCTAGGAGGAGTTTGAGCCTGCAAACTTGAAAGATGCTCCTTACCCAGCCCGGCTGGATACACCACCTGCCGCTTCTTTACTGCTGGCCTCCCCCCGTGTCTCCTGGGACTGCCAGCGCCCAACTCCGGTAAAGTCCCTGAACACCGTGAGTCGAAGAGAAACAACGCTGCGGTGTGCCTTCTGTGTCAATACGGGCATGAAGACAACGAATGCCGTAGGTTAAATGACGAACAGACAAATTTGCAGATCCAGTCCAGATAAAGGATCATCGACCTGTTTGCTTTCAACCTGGGACTAAGACTGTGGTATGGTGCTGAGCCTGCATGGGTGTTCAATGTCAAGACTACCAGGTCTTTGTAGAACTCTTACCAGTCGATAAAGACCTACCCATTCTGATGGCCAGAAGTCTTGTTACTGTATCCCGAGGACAAGTCCCTATTAAGCTGTTGAATGTGGGAAACTGAGAAGATATCAAGCTGGTACTACCCTTTTCAGTGTTCACCCCGAACATTTGGTGGAAAAGTCCCTGACTGCCAACAGTTGAAAGTCAACCAAAGTGCTGAAGGCAAACTTTCTGAACAATCCTGGGGTCTCCAGCTCAATATTGGGGATGATGACATCACTCATGCTGATCAGGTACGAGGTGTACTGGAGGGTGTAAGGAACCACCACCTGGCTTTCATTAAACACCCTTTTAACATACCATCCCCACTGGCTCTCACCCTACTATCAAAGAGAGATACCGGCTAATTCCTCCTTCCTGTTATCAAGAGGTGAAGAAGCTGGTCCAAGAGAAGCAGACAGCCAACTTCATCCGTGAGAGTCACAGCCCATGGGCTTTCCCCCTGTTCTCATCAAGAAGTATGGAACCCTTCACTTCTGTATTGATTACAAAAAATCAACAATATGACCTAGAAGGACACCTTTCCACTGCCTCGAATCGAGAAATCCCTCGCAGTACTAGGATCAGCTGCTCTCTTATCCACCCTCCACCTGACTATTGGCTATTGACAAGTGGCCATGGTGCCAGGAGATAGGGCGAAGGCGGATTTTACCACCCCAATGGGCCTCTTTGAATTCAAAAACATGCCCTTTGGCTTGTGCAATGCCCTGGGAACTTTGGTTTTATGTTTGGGACATAGGAACTTTGAAACCAACCTACTTTACCTAGATGACATCATCAACTTCAACATCTGGCTGAAGTGTACCAAATCCTGACCCGGCATGGGTTGAAGGTCAAACCATCTAAGTGCCATCTAAAGCCTAGTTTAAAGTACCTAGGATACGTGGTGAGTGCTGTCAGGCCCTGAGAAGATTGCAGCTGTACACCACTGGCCTACCCAGTCTACAACCAAGGATGTCAAGAGCTTCTTGGGATCTGCCAGCTACTACTGGCAGTTAATCTTGAAGTTTGCCCAGCTAGCTGCACCACTGCAAGAACTCATAAGGAGACTTCTTAAGGACGGCCAAGAGTCCCGACTGCCCATTGACTGGACAGAAGAACTAGGAGCTGCGTTGTTTAGGGAGCCAGAACAGGAATATCAAAATTATAGCTTGTTCAAATTCTTGAGTTCTTGGCATCAGACTGGGTAGTGACTGAAAAGTTTAAGGACTATCAGGCTGCTGTCTTTTTACGAACAACCGTCTTTACGAACAACAACCGCTTGGTGCATTTGAATACTGCCCAGCTCGGAACACTTAAGCAGTGGATAAATTCAATTACCATTAAGTACCAGGTAAGGCCAATGACAACGCGGATGCCTTATCCCAATAGGAAGCTGGACCTTACACAGATGCCCAGTGGGGAGAATTCGTTGAGATGCCCGCCTTTTATGAGTCTCCAGCGGAAAAGGACCTCTGGTTGAGTCTCCAAGCAGACAGTCGAGTGATCGGCAAAGTGATGGAATACCTTTCCGATGGGCGAGTGCCTAAAAGGATCTGTTGGTGCCAGGCTGATGGAGAATTGTCCCAACTGTGGAACCGGAGGAAGAATCTAAGTCTGCAGCAGGGTCTATTGAAGAGGAGAACTCTGGACTCTATTACTTATGTCCAACTGTTCCAAATTGTGATCCCCAGGAGGGATGTTAAGATAATGCTGGACATGTACCACAACCAGTCCATGCACTTTGGCACTGAGAAGACTGAGGCTACCCTCCGGAGACAGTTCTACTGTGTGAACATGAAGCACAACATTGAGGCTTGGTGTCAAGAGTGCCCATCCTGTGCCTTCGCTGGAGGAGAGCGACATGACCAAAGGGCTAAATTACACCTCATCGTGAGCCAACATCCCCTGAAGATTGTGGCCCTAGACCACGCAAAGTTGGAGTCAAGTCGGTCTGGCCATAATCTATGACCATCATCGATCATTACACCAAGTTCTTGGTGCCTGTACTAGTCAAGGACCTGACTGCCAGAACCACCGTGGCAGCCCTCACGGATCAAGTGTCAGTGTTTGAGTCCCAGCTATTCCAGAAATTGTGTGATCTCTACGACTGCACAATTGAACCACTCAGTATCACCCTCAGGGGAATGGACTCTGTGAAAAGATGAACCAGAACCTCATCAACATGCTGAGGACCTTGCCACCTGCAAAAAGGGTTGACTAGCCGAAACTCCTGCCGGAGCTGGTGTATCACTACAACAACACCACTCACTGCTCCACTGGATATACCCCCTACTACCTGATGTTCAGGGCTAGGACCATTTGGTGTGCACAGCATATGTTTTTTTTTTTCGGTTTTCCAACAGAAAATTCAAAATACATAATAATCAAGTGACAAGGTACAGGTATGGTCAGTACTTCAACATGGTGCATTACTTGACATTTTACAGAACATTGAAAGTATACTGTAAGATCAATCTGGATTTTGCTACGTGATACTAGTCGTTATTGGGGGTCTTACCTCCTTGTTAGGGTAGGGGTGTCAGTGTGTAACCTTAGATTCCCCAGTGTCCCTTTAAGTTCCTTCTGGTTATACCACTGAGTAAAATGGAAGGGGTTTACCAGTTCCACAATTTCTGTTCTGGACATGTGTGTCGTGACAAATTTTCTCCATTTTCTGAAAAAGCCTTTTGTTTGTTTTTCTTTATATCTCATCGTCTCTAACCTTATTAAATATCTCATCTATGTTGTCACTTTTAATATATTGGTGTCGAAGGATGTATCCAGGGCTTCATTTTACTATGAAGGCCACCAAAAGAAAGGCGTGTATGTCCGATCTCATAACACCCTAAATTTCCTTGTTCCCTATATCAAGGAAAATCAGTACAAGGGGGTCAAGGGGTAAGGTAGTGGGTCTAGTGGGTGGTTATGTGATCCCTAACTTTCTCCCAAAATGTCTGTATGCTGTTGCATGCCCAAATGCCATGCCAGAGGTCCGTGCTGGGGGTCGAACATTTGGGTCATTCCGTTATCCTGTGAGGTCTGGCAGCTGTCTTTGGCAGGTTAAAACCGTAGTACGCCTGGTTGAGAATTCTGAAATATGTCCCTCCATTGTTCACACATTTCCTGACTTGTTTCCACCCTTGCAATAGCGCCTCTGACACCTCTTGTTCTCCAAATCTACGGACCCAGCCTTTCCCTACTTGTGTCACTCTGGTTTTCAGCATCTGTTGCTTCCAGTCAAAGTAGAGTGTCAATATGCTTTGAGTGCTTTGCTCTGTACCTATTATTGAGGTTTCTTTACTAATGTCTGTTACCTTAGATTTTATGAAATTATGGATCTGGTGATAGGTGAAGGCTACACACCCTATAAGTGAATATTTGTCTTGGAGCTCCTGCTCTGTTAGCCATTGTGGTTCTGTCTCATAAAACACGTCTCATATTGTCCTAATCCCCTTCTCTTTCCACGGACGGAACAATCTTCTTTCTGTTCCTGGTTTAAAATCCCTATGGGACCATAAGGGCATATATTTTGATATCAAGAAAGGGAGGTTGTGTAGTTTCCTTACTTCCTTCCACGCTACCAATGTGTCACGGACGAGTATAGACTGTTTCGCTATTGGTGGCCATAGTGCATAAGGGAAAGTAAGTCATGTGGCGCCGCCAATGCCTTTTCTAAATCTGTGCTTGAGTAACTGGTTTTGTTGTGTAGCCAATCTATAACATGTCTCAGCAGGCTAGCTAAGTTGTAACCTCTTATGTTGGGTAAGTTCACAACCCCCTCCTCCTTATACAGCATCAGTTTTTTTGCTGCAATTCGGTGGTCTCTTGCCTCGCCAGATAAAGTGCTGGAATGCTTTCGTTAATCTCTCCACATCCTTATGCTTCAGGAGTACTGGTATGGTCTGCAAAGGGTATAACAGTTTGGGGAAGGAGACCATTTTTATTAAATGGCATTTCCCCAACATTGTGAGCGGGAGCTGGTGTCAGCAGGTTAATTCTTCTAGTATCTTGTTTATTAGGGGTGGGTAATTCAGCGTGTAGATGGAGTTAGGTGTGTGGCTTATGTGTATTCCCAGGTAGGTGTGGGAGGTGGTCACCACTCTGAAGGGCAGATCGGGACAGTCTCTCCTGAGGTTATCTCTCTTGTTAAGGAGGTCAAGCACCTCACTTTTGTCCACGTTTATGTGGAAACCTGCAAACTCGCCGAAGTAAGAGCTGTGTTGCAGCACTGGTTGCAGATGCTGCTGAGGGTTAGAAAGGAAGAGTATGACATCATCTAAAAACTGGGCAATTTTAAATAGAGGTACGGCAGCCTCTTTTCCGATATAGGAAGTACGTCAAAATGGTAATCATGATATGATAGGCGGATACATTTGTCTTTCAGCACTTGGGAAATATAGTAATATCTCTGATATAGACAGCTTTATTACAACACTAAAATATTTAAAACTTTAAAAAATAATAAAAAGTTTTTAAGAGACATGTAAATAAGTGGTAAGTACGGCGAAAGTATGCCCATTTGTCTGAAAGAGTAAATTAAATATTGACCTTTAGTTATAAAGTGGTGTAAGATCCGTTGGGTCCGTTGGTCCGTATGAGGGGGATTCCTTGAAGATCTATGGAGACCCGGGTGCTAATAAATCTGCTGTTATGGGCTAAAGGTTTAGCGTCCACTTCCTTAGTGACCGGACGCTCAACCATAGCAACTGGGAGCATGGCGTTGGTTTCTACGGAAGCCGACTGTGATCAAAAATGTTTCCTCCGTTCTTCTGTTTGTTAGTATCGTACATTGGAGGTACGATCTATCCTGTCTGTTTGATCTCCAATGGTACTACGAGTTCCTGGTAGTGGCCTTCAATAGTCTCTAATGGTTCTACAAGTTCCAGGTAGTCTATAAAGGTATTTTGGAGGTACCGCTTGGACTTGATCTGTTACACCACGGGTGAAGGATGTATAATGAATATTTGTGTAAATTCTAGTGCATCAGGCCATTGGTGCGTGAATGAATGATTTTAGAAATAGGAGATGATATGTTATTAATTTTCAAATGTTTCAATTGCTTCATTCAACCCTTCAGGGGTTAATTTATATAGTCTGAAGATCCAATAGGATTCTTTTTTGTTCAATGCTGTTAACCGATCAGGTGTGTCCTCTGGGATGTATTCAGTCCTTATTATGTACTGTAGTCAAATGTTTAGACAGGCTTTGAAGCAGAAAGCCAGTGTGGTTCGTCCCACATATTGCCAAAGTTACAGTTAATTAGGGATACTATGAAGTTTGCATCACAGGTCATTCTATGTTTAATACAAAATTCTTCTTTTGTGATGTTTGAAAGGAAGAAGGTTTTTTGTCAGTGATTGTTGTACAACACAGACATTTCTTGTGATGACATTTGTGTAGTGGCCGGTACATTTGGCAAGGATTTTCCCAAATGGGGGTCGTTCTTCTATATTTTCCATTTTTTTTGTAATAGGGATGTATTAGCAATATTTCCCTTGTCAAATGTAGTTATAAAATTAGATTGTATAGATATGGGGTCCTTGGGGATGCATTCTTTTGTTTTTTTAGGGAGCAGACATTCTTTTTGGGTTCTATATAAATTTTTAGGCTATGCCTTTTGTATGAGCGGCCTCGGATACCCCTTCATCAGGAATCTATTAAAGATAGTTTTGGCTCGAATTTTATAATCGGTCATGGTGGTACAATATTTTCTTATCCTGTGGAACTGGCTGAAGGGGATGTTCTTTAGCCATTTGTTATAGTTGGCATTTTTATAGTTCAAATAACTGTTCCCATCGACTTTTTTGAAGTGGGTCCTGGTTTTAATCTGATGTTGGTTGACTTTACTGATTTCCAGGTCCCCAACAGTTATCATTGACATGGTCCACGAAGGCTTTAGCTTCTATTTCACTTCCCTTCCAGATTACAAACAGGTCGTCCATGTATATTCTATACAAAAATGACATTTGACCAAAAGGGGGAGGCTTGTATGTATTGGGCTTCAAATCTCCCCATAAAGAGGTTGGCATAGCTGGGGGCCGCTCGGGTCCCCATTGCTGTGCCAAATGATTGTGTGAATATTTGGCCTTGGAACTCAAAGATGTTATGTTCTAATGCAAACTTGAAACCCTCTATGATGAACTTAATTTGCCTCTCGCTCATGTTGGTTTGGTTGTGTAGATACCACTCCATTGTTGCATCCTTCACCGTGGTGTAACAGAGCAAGTCCAAGCAGTACCTCCCATCAAAATACCTTTATCAACTACCAGGAACTTGTAGAACCATTAGAGACCATTGAAGACCACTACCAGGAACTCGTAGTACCACTGGTGATCAAACAGACAGGATAGATCGTACCTCCAATGTGCCGACACGAACAAACAGAAGAACGGAGGAAACATTTTTGATCACAGTCGGCTTCCGTAGAAACCAACGTTATGCTCCCAGTTGCTAGGAAGTGGACGCTAAACCTTTAGCCCATAACAGCAGATTTATTAGCACCCGGGTCTTCATAGATCTTCAAGGAATCCCCCTCATACGGACCAACGGACCCAACGGATCTAACACCACAAGGTCAATATTTAATTTACTCTTGCAGACAAACGGGCATACTTTCATCGCACTTACCACTTATTTACATGACTCTTAAAAACTTTTTATTATTTTTTAAAGTTTTAAATATTTTAGTATTGTAATAAAGCTGTTTATATCACAGATATTACTATATTTCCCAAGTGTTGACAGACAAATGTATCCGCCTATCATATCATGATTACCATTTTGACGTACTTCCTATATTGGAAAAGAGGCTGCCATACCTCTATTTAATGTTGATTGTGTTTTAAACTGTTTATTTTATTATTACTTTGAACCTGACGAAGGCGCTTGTCCAGCGCTGAAACTCGTAGTTTCTTTTCTGTAAAAATAAAAGTCACTGTATGAAGATGCGCTACTCTTGTGGATCTGTTTAAACTTGCATATGTGATATACTCCTCGCCTCGGAATCAACTAGAGATGAGCGAGCACTAAAATGCTCGGGTGCTCGTTATTCGAGACGAACTTTTCCAGATGCTCGAGTGCTCGTCTCGAATAACGAGCCCCATTGAAGTCAATGGGAGACCCGAGCATTTTTCAAAGGGACCATGGTTCGGGAATAAAATGTGTTAATAAATTGAAAAAGAATGTCTTCTGATAAGTTAGCAGATGAATGGAAACATCTGCAATCTATTCTTCACTGTTCCGCGCGTATATTATCTCCCGACAAGTTATCAGATGTGAAGAACAGTGAAGAATAGAATAAAAACAGTGAACACAGGATCATTTCAGTGAAAAACACAGTGAAGAATAGATTACAGATGTTCGGCACATCTGCTTACTTGTCGGGGTGATACGCTGTCCCGGGATCCGCTCCTCTTCTTCCACTGAAGTCTCCCCTGTGCTGCCCGATGTCTCCCCGTGCTGCCCGATGTCTCCCCCGTGCTGCCCGATGTCTCCCCCGTGCTGCCTGATGTCTCCCCGCTGCCCGATGTCTCCCCCTTGCTGCCCGATGTCTCCCCGTGCTGCTTGATGTCTCCCTGCTGCTTGATGTCTCCCTGCCGCCGTTCCGCTCGTATCTCCCGACAAGTAAGCATATGTGCCGAACATCTGTAATCTATTCTTCACTGTGTTCTTCACTGTGTTTTTCACTGTGTTTTTCACTTAAATGATCCTGTGTTCACTGTTTTTATTCTATTCTTCATTGTTCTTCACTGTGTTTTTTTAATTAAATGCTCGATCTCGAGCAGGGGAAATACTCGTCCGAGCAACGAGCCGTTTCGAGTACCTTAATACTCGAACGAGCATCAAGCTCGGACGAGTATACTCGCTCATCTCTAGAATCAACCTATGGACGCTGACTCCTCGTGGCCACCCTTTTCACTGGCAGCTCTTCATTGAGATATAATTACATGCTTGGCTAGAGATAGCCCAAAGGTGAGCACTCTAACCTTATACCTATTACAGTTGTTACTTTAATACTACACTTGAGTTGTAGTGCCATGTGTCTTCCCTTTTGTCATTTTTACCCAGCAAAACAGTCCATACCAGAATAAGTTCAGCCACGGCCACTTGATGTTATCGAATGCTTTTTCAGCATCCAATGCCAGAAGAACTGGGTGTGATCTTGTGATCTTACTTTTACTCTTTCCAGAACTGTAAGTACTTTCCTAATGTTGGTGACTGCGGCTCTCCCCTTTATGAAACCAGTGTATGATAGCCCCACCGCTGCATGCTTGCAGCAGCATACATCAAGAGGCTTCCGCCTCTTGTCACTGGCAGCAGAGAGTGCCGGCCGCCACCCTCTTCAACGGGGCAAATAATCGCAAGTGCTAGCAATAAGCTAAGATTTGCGATTATTTCAGGGCCTCTGCGCCACTGGCCTGATAAATGTGCACCACTATATTGACCAACACTCCCCTTCTAAGAGAATTGTATTCTAAGAGAATTCTCACCCATAGTCCCTCCTTGTCACATTTTGTGTTCAGTACTGTCTCTGCTTTCCCATTACTGTCAGGGGGGACCCATACAACTGACCTACCCAAAGCTTTTGTAGGCGAAATAAGTCTGACTCGTCCTGGTGAGTCTCCTGAAAGAGTACTATGGCTGCTTTTGATCGTCCTAGGTGATGTAAAATTTTCATACGCTTTTGTGGGGAACGCAGTCCCTTAACATTCCAGGTAATTATTTTCATGTGGTGGTTTATAATTTGGTGTGTAAAGACTTAGCAGTCAACTTCTTTCAGCATGGGCGGCCAGGCGTCGGACACCCCCCCCATCTTATCGATTCTCAGGTCTGATCCTGTTAGTCTCCCCTCAATGTGTCTTAACCACATAACTAATTGCCTGTTCCGTAATGACCATATTAACAGTACTTTCCGCACATCCTGCGAAGAAATATTTAACTTTGTGAACAGTGATAACAACAGTAACAACAAAAGCTCACAATCAGACAATCATTAGTGAGCAATGACAACCCATGGCCATTGTAGAGTGTGTCCCACTTGGGTTAAGGGACTTTAAGTTCGGGAGTCTAAGCTGCGGAAGTGGCGTCGCGGTTCCCTCCTGCGATGCGGTGAGGCCAACCTTTTCCTTCCACTTCTTGGGGGACTTGAAGATGATAGAAGACGATGTCTGCTATTGCCTCCTCTGCTGCTTCTGGTGTGGTGTAGGTTCCCATTGACCCATCCTCATAAAACACACACAAGGTCGCTGGAAAAACAAGTTGAAAGCGTAACTTCTTGTCAACCAATGCCAAGCAGATGGTGCTGAAAGCTCTCCTCTTCTTGGTCACTTCTGCTGAGTAATCCTGAAATAAGAGAAGTTTCGACCCACGGAACAGCAGAGGTCGCGAACGCTGGTGGAAGGCTATGATAGCGTCCGTTTTATCATTATAATCCAAACATCGCATTATGATCTGTCGGGGTCGCATAGTGTTGAGGTCTTTGGTAGAAAGCAGCGGGTTTGTCTGTTTTGGATCTGCACCCAGTCGATGGGCCCTTTCCACTCTGCATTTGCCTTGAAGTCCCAGCGCTCTTGGCAGGTCACTTTCACAGAAAGTTTGCAGTTCTCCCAGACGGATGGCTTCTGGAAGACCCACTGGACACAAATTGTTGCGTTGTGTGCGGTTCTCGATATCATCAAGTTTTTCTGATACTTTTCTCATTTCTAGGGTAACCAATTCGAGTTGACGTTGTATATTATAGTGTGAGTCTTCCGTCTTTGCTACCCAGTTCTCCACCTCTGTAATTCTAGCGTCATGGGTTGATATATCATGCCGTAGTGACTTGAGAGCCGCCTGCGTGGTTGACTCTAGCACTTTCTGGATATCCGGAGCTAACTTTGCCACCACCTCTGCCGCCAGTTGTTGGTAATCAAGTTGCAGCATCTCTAGGTCCCCGTTTTGAGTCACTATTGCTCCGTTCTGTGTCGGAGTGCCCATGTGCGGGGTTTGGCTTTGTGCCTGGTCTTGCGGTGCTTTGTCCTCCATTTCCTGCATTGGAGGTGGTGCTGTCTGTGCGTCTTCTGTTTCAGGGGGCTGGGATTTTTGGGCACTTCTAAGAAGGTATCTCTCCATGCAATTTCCGTGTCCTCACCCCATCCATGTCAGGCAGAGCTGGGACGGAACCATCCTGATGGATGTGTAACAGTACGCCCTGTTACCTGACACTCTCTAGAGGTTTGCTGGAGCTGGAGTCTTGTGCAGAGGTAAGACTTCAGGTTGTCAGTAACACGTTGGGCGTTCAACTTTCTGGGCCAGGACAGCTTCCTGCTTATGCTTATCCACAGATGTTCTCACCCTTGTATGTGGCTACTGCTGCTGCTGCTGGGGTAATGGCCGCCGTTCCTGACCCCTGCCCTGTACTTCCCACTATCGCGGGTCACTCATTACGGTGTGGCGCTTCTGGACTTCCCTCCTCTCCTGGTGGCTTCAGCATGTCTCCAGGGAGTTTGCGAGGAGCCTGGTGTGGTCATGTGCTGCCCTCAGTTATGGCTGTTGCTGCGCTGCTGCGCTGTTGTTCCCATGCGTCTGATGGCCTTGTTGTTGCGGGCTGTTTGCAGTCTGTGCTCGCTCTTGTGTTTCTCGATGGTGTAGTGTGAAAGGTGATTCCATTTGTTGTTAATATAAAGTATAAAACCTCCTATCGTTTTTACGCAGGCAGAAATCCCATAGATGGTATGTACAGGCAGGAAACCCCCCATAAATTGTATATATAAAGAGGATTCCCCCTATAGATGGTTTATACAGACAGAAATCCTCCTCCATATATGGTATATACAGGAAGGAACCTCCCCTCATAGATGGTATATACAGGCAGGAATCCCCCTGCCACAGATGGTATGAACTGGCAGGAATCCCCCCTCCCCTTAGATAGTATATATACACAGGAATCCAGCCCCCATAGATGGTATATAGAGGCAGGAATCCCCCTCCCATAAAAGGTATATCATAGGCAGGAATCCTCCCATCTCCTCAATAGATGGTATATACAGGCAGGAATTCACCTCCCAACAAATGGTATAAACTGGCAGGAATCCCCCCCCCCTTAGATAGTATATATACACAGGAATCCAGCCCCCATAGATGGTATATAGAGCCAGGAATCCCCCTCCCATAAATGGTATATCATAGGCAGGAATCCTCCCATCTCCTCAATAGATGGTATATACACACCCTTAGACTGTATATACAGGCAGGAATTCCAACATAGATGATATATATAGGCAGGAATCTCCCCCCATAGATGGTATATACAGGCAGGAATCCCCAGTAGATGGTATATACAGGAAGCACCCCCTTTAATGGTATATACAGACAGGAATGCTCTCCTATCGATGGTATATATAGACTGGAATCCCCCCAAAGATGGTATGGTATAGATGCCTTAGCTAGTTTATGTATTGTTATCTCACCTCCTGCTTGACAGAGTCCATATTCATTTTGTATGAGGTTTATACAAGGTCCACCTTCATTCGCCGTGATGTAAGGTGGGTCCTTAGGATCCATTCTTCATCCAGAGGAGCAGTCTAAGGAGCCTTTCCAGTGAGACTGAGCAATATATAGATAATCTAACATGTAATTTAATAATCAGAATTTATTCAAAATTTCAAAACTTTATTATAGTATTACAAACTGCTGTGCGGAGGGCTATTCAACGTGGACATTGTTTTGCATTCCTATTTTAGATTAACTGTGCAGAACACTTCTGTTTTAATATCATCAAGAATTTTTTGTAAAATAGAAATTTGGCAGTGAAGAGGATAAAACTTTTGGCAAATGGGTTGAAAGCTGAGTAAATGTATCCTTCTTAATGAGTTGAGGCAGATGTTTTATTAGCAGATAAGTTCCACAGCATGTCATTGCACAACCAAATACCACAAGTCCTGTATTTATGACCTATAAAAAAAATGCATTGTCAGTAAATCAGTTCTGCTATTTTTGTTTTCTTATAAAATGCACTATATCAGTATTTTGCATTTCTTAGATGTGAAATCAACTTTAAACAATACATAAGTGGACCACCCTACTCTAGAAACTCACCACAACAACTCCATAAAAATACATACTGAGAAGGCACATTAGGGTCCTTTTACATTTGTGCCTGAAATCAGTGAGGATACAACGACTTAAAAAAATGGATAAGCAAGGGTCCTTAAACAGCTGCTGAAAATCTTTTTGAAGACAAATATGATATTTTTTATTCCTACTTATTCGCACAGTTTGTATCATTGTCAGCAGCCGCATTTCCTTACTTGACAGAAAGGGGCACATTTACTTACCCCATCCGGAGGTGTTCCCTAAAGTGCATTGTCCGACGACAAAGTTCTGTGCTCCGATTTAATATGATTGTGCACCCGATTTTCTGAATGTGTCGCTTCCCTGATCAGGTCCACTGGAGTTTACCTTCTTCTTCCCAGTGTATGTAAGTGCATGTCTTGGGACACAATTTTAAAGTTAAATCCCGAGCTCAGTCCGAATCCGTTGCATTGTCTGATGGCCTGCCTGCGATTTCTGTCGCGAGAAAGTCGGCACGATTGTGCCAAAATACCTGTCCCAGCCGTGCAATACCCGAAAATGTCGGAATATCCAAGGAAAGTGCGGCCGCGGGACGCTTAGTAAATAAGCCCCAAAGTCTATGGCCTTTCAGTCAGCCAAACAAGTATCCTACGCTGCCCTGAGGGGTAACAGTGAGCTGCAGTATGGCTTCATTTCCTTCTGAAAGAGACTTTGTTGTTTGGCTAATATCCCAAGTCATGTCACAAAGTTTCTATAAGTTGAGAATTGATCTACACTCACCGGCCACTTTATTAGGTACACCATGCTAGTAACGGGTTGGACCCTCTTTTGCCTTCAGAACTGCCTCAATTCTTCGTGGCATAGATTCAACAAGGTGCTGGAAGCATTCCTCAGAGATTTTGGTCCATATTGACATGATGGCATCACACAGTTGCCGCAGATTTGTTGGCTGCACATCCATGATGCGAATCTCCCGTTCCACCACATCCCAAAGATGCTCTATTGGATTGAGATCTGGTGACTGTGGAGGCCATTTGAGTACAGTGAACTCATTGTCATGTTCAAGAAACCAGTCTGAGATGATTCCAGCTTTATGACATGGCGCATTATCCTGCTGAAAGTAGCCATCAGATGTTGGGTACATTGTGGTCATAAAGGGATGGACATGGTCAGCAACAATACTCAGGTAGGCTGTGGCGTTGCAACAATGCTCAATTGGTACCAAGGGGCCCAAAGAGTGCCAAGAAAATATTCCCCACACCATGACACCACCATCACCAGCCTGAAGCATTGATACAAGGCAGGATGGATCCATGCTTTCATGTTGTTGACGCCAAATTCTGACCCTACCATCCGAATGTCGTAGCAGAAATCGAGACTCATCAGACCAGGCAACGTTTTTCCAATCTTCTACTGTCCAATTTCGATGAGCTTGTGCAAATTGTAGCCTCAGTTTCCTGTTCTTAGCTGAAAGGAGTGGCACCCGGTGTGGTCTTCTGCTGCTGTAGCCCATCTGCCTCAAAGTTCGACGTACTGTGCGTTCAGAGATGCTCTTCTGCCTACCTTGGTTGTAACGGGTGGCGATTTGAGTCACTGTTGCCTTTCTATCAGCTCAAACCAGTCTGCCCATTCTCCTCTGACCTCTGGCATCAACAAGGCATTTCTGCCCACAGAACTGCCGCTCACTGGATGTTTTTTCTTTTTCGGACCATTCTCTGTAAACCCTAGAGATGGTTGTGCGTGAAAATCCCAGTAGATCAGCAGTTTCTGAAATACTCAGACCAGCCCTTCTGGCACCAACAACCATGCCACGTTCAAAGGCACTCAAATCACCTTTCTTCCCCATACTGATGCTCGGTTTGAACTGCAGGAGATTGTCTTGACCATGTCTACATGCCTAAATGCAATGAGTTGCCGCCATGTGATTGGCTGATTAGAAATTAAGTGTTAACGAGCAGTTGGACAGGTGTACCTAATAAAGTGGCCGGTAAGTGTACATATATACTGGATATACAGCTCGTCGGTACTTTGTGTTTGCAGCTGTGCCTTTAGGAAGGACGGAGCCGGAGGGCGCATGTGCTTGCGGTCAGGCAAGTGTGCGGATGTGCCAGTGGGTGGGAGATTGAGCGGGCAGGAGATTGAACGGCTGTGCAGTGAGTAGGAGAGTGGGCGCGTTTAGCAGAGCAGGCCCCCTTACATTGCACGTAAAGGGACACCTATTACTGCTGTGCGCATAACAGGGAGAGAGGGGCCTGGTGGAACGGCATAAATGCTCGTCCATCCCGGGCCCCTGCGTAGCACGGCCATAGCAGCTACTGCGGCTGTTGTTACACCACTGGTTTGATTACTCAACTCGCTGGCTCACATTTATAAAAAACAATACAAACTGCACAATGTAACGCACATTAGTCATGTATCTTGTGCCCCCTGCACTGTTCAGAAAGTGTGCACCTTTTTTTCTGTTTTGGTGCACTTTGTTCATGCTGCAGAATTGTTGCACAGACACAATTGTGGTGCACGTTGGATAGAATTGTGGCGCACAGTTCAACTGAGAACTAATACACCGCTTTTGGTGCACATTTTTTCAGTTTAGTTGGACACAATACAGCCGCGACACAAAACTGGTGCAAACTCTTTATAAATACATGTTTAAGCAGTTTGCACATTCTTTCTAGTGCAAAGTCAGATAAAATACTGGTACCACTGACTTACTTTTCAGTGTGTATAACAATATGTATGTGACATGGTACACAATGCAACTGCATTGAAAAGAGAGGGAAGGGCATACAAAATTTGCCTGTATGTGGTCCCAGAATTCATGAGGACTGTTCTGGCTTGTGAGGTGGCTTATAGCCACTTTACCCGATTAGAAAATAAATGAACTGATGGCCACGCATGTGTGCATCTCACCAAGGCTGGTTTTAGACAAAGTGGGGCCCTAGGCAAAAAGATGGACCCAAAAATAAAACTATTTTATGAACAGTCACATTAAGTAAGAGGCTCCCTTTAGCCCTGTACAGTAATAATAAGATAGACAGATGATCGTTAGGGCACATTCACACAACCCTCGGGGGACACATGTATGGTCGTAAGCTTGCGGCCCTTACCTATGTCCCCCATAGACTGTTAGGGCACACAGGCTCTGTACGGTGAGCGCAACAAGCAACAAGCCGTAGCAGCAAAAAGATAGAGTCTGCTCCATCTTTGGTTGTATCTACAGCCGTGCAGCTGTTATTTTCTAGGGAGAAGGGAGCAGTGCTCACCCCCTCCTCCTCTCCCGTGCGCCGACGTGTCCCCGCCATGCTACGGTGCGTGTGAATTTAGACTCTAGAGAGATAGAGCCTTAAGAGATAGATAACTGGACAGATAGATAGATGATAGATATTTAGACAGGAGATAATAAGCATCTTCACCCAGGCATTCAACCAAGGGGTATTAAAAGAGCAATACATCTTCTGCCCAAAAAAGTCCACATTCAGGGGACCCCTCTAGGAGAGGGGGCCCTAGGCAGATGCCCAGTTTCCCGTCCCCCAACTCACTCCAATCACCTCCATGCGAGTCACATAAAACTGATGAGCACACTTGAAGTATTTTAATTATATTTACCCTTTTTTGCCACTTCCAGCGGAGGACAACTTTGTGGTACCGTATCCTAGTGAATGTTACCTAAGGGAAAATTAAAAGAATGGTAATTTAATATAAATACATTTCAATTCCATGTCAGCAGTGGTCTAATTACATAATACTGAAAGCTAAGAAGGCAAACACAAGTAAAGTGTTTCAATTTAACAAAAAAGTCTTTTGTGTTTGTGTGATTGCCTTGTCTGTTTTTAACAGATTTTCTTGCATCTTTTATACTAAAATATTAACTGTAAACTCAGAGGCGCTCATTCACATCCACAGCTGCATGCCTCTTCCTGCTGCCGGCCGGGAAACTAGGAGAGGGCACACGTCCCGCACTCCCGTGCACTCTTACAATTTGATCCAAGATCTCTTGCTCTGTAGATCCTACCAGTAGGAAATCGTCCAAATAGGGAATAAACAGACCCTGTCCTTCAATTATGTGGGCTGCCGTTTCTGAGATTACCTTGGTGAACACAATTGGTGCGATAGCTACCCCAAAAGGAAGGGTTTAGTAGAAATGAAAAATATCCCTTCCCACCTCTATGGCAACCCTTAGAAATTTCTGACAATCTGGATGAATGGAGATAGTAAGCATCTGTAAGGTTGATGAAGGGCATAAAGCAACTGGGAAACAGAAGATTTATGGTTGACTTCAGGGTCTCCAATTTGAACCTGGGAACATGAAGGTGTCTGTTCAGAGGTTTGAAATTTAGAATAGTTCTCAGGGAAACATTTGTTTTTTTTTACCCAGAAAAGAATGGAATAAAACCCTTGACCCGGTTCTGCTAATGGAACTTGACACAGTACCTTCTTTTTGATTAGGGTTGTGACTTCTGATATTATTGCCCTCTGGTTGTCACCTGATGCAGAATTGGTGATCTTGAATCTCCTGGGAGAAGGAGAGATAAAATCCAGAGAAACACCTTTCTGAATGATCTTTAGAACCCATTTGCTTCTCGAAATCCAAGCCTGGGTTAATCTTCCCACCACTTTGCTCTGGAGTCATTTTGATCCTGACGCTTGGGCTGATCACTGGACTGACTGAAAAGGAATCCTTTACTCTTTTGAAATGACTTACAGTTTTGATTTTTATCTCGGCCCCTCTTTTGAAATCTTGTCCTACGGAAGGAGCAAGATGGTCTAAAGTGTCTGACAGTAGGGGTAAAGGACCTCTTGTTATCCCCTGCCTTCTCTAATAGATCGTCCAGCACTGGACCAAACAGCAAATTCCCTATACAGGGAATACTACACAGTCAA
This sequence comes from Engystomops pustulosus, assembly GCA_019512145.1. Lineage (NCBI taxonomy): Eukaryota > Metazoa > Chordata > Amphibia > Anura > Leptodactylidae > Engystomops > Engystomops pustulosus. The sequence goes on from CM033643.1 coordinate 159,607,642, forward strand.
TTCCTTGACCCAATATCAACAGACCAGACCAGTATCACTTAATCCAGAGAACCCTCCTGGGTGGAATTGGACAAGGCAGCTACTATGGGCAATAATCTGAGTGCATCTATAGAGGCATCAGTCAGAAAAGACGCTCCTTTCTGGATGTTAGACACAGCAGACGTTAAAGTCACTCTGGGAGTTTTATTCTAAATCTCCCTCCAGTTCATTTAGCCAAAACATCATAGAGTGGGTAATGTTTGGTCTAAAAGCTGACGTGGAAGAGTCCCATTACTTTTTTCAAAAATCCCTCTGCCTTCTTATTTGTTGGGTCCCTGAGGGAGCCCATATCCTCAAACACGTGAGGAGGATACTCAACATTACCTGAAGGCCAGACCACAGTATACTAAGGGCGTTAAAGCCAAACCGACCAGATTTTATTCCACTTTTGCTCCTTTTGAATTATTTTGAATCTATACTATCTTCCACCTTCGGGGGTGCATTTGAACCCTATTTCCAACTATAACAATCAATGCCAAGTTCATTAATCTTAAAATCAAAGTGCCATACAATTTATCTATTGTTGAATCTTCTATCAACCCAAAGAGTGCTGTTGTCATTAATAAGGGAATTAAAAATCTTATCAATTCTACCAAATACTTCCCTCCAAAAATGTGCTATAACTGGGCAACCCCACACCATCTGCAGAAAGTCTGCTTCAAACAATTGGCATTTCCAGCACCTTGATTCCATCTTCAGTTTCATATTACATAGTACCTTTGGTGTATAATATACCTGATGCAGGATATTAAAGTGAATTAATATGTGACTCCAGTTCAAGGAACATTTCTTTGTGTTTCTGTGAATTTTTTCCATTTTTCTTCGCTCGGTGACTCTATCACCCTTTCCCACTTATTTTTTAGAAATGTGTACCATATTCAACGAGTTGCTATTCCTTAAAAAATTATAAATTTTAGATATTATCTTACTTCCATTCCCCACCATCTTGACAAAAGATATGCAATCATGTGATTCCAACTTCATTACTATATGATGTATATTGTGTTTCAGAACGTGCTTTAATTGAAGATATCTTAACCAATCCTCCATTTTAATTCCATTTATCCATCGTTGCATCAAAGAAAATGATATAAATTGTACTTCTACCATTATTTGTGATATATACCTGATACCTAAACCCCACCAGTCACCATTACACCAGTCAGATTTGCATTGGACCAAAAGGGAGTATAGTTTAAATAACCCTGCACTCCCATTATCTTTTTAGAAGCTTTCCAGGATCGAATCAAAGCGCCACGTAAGGACCATTTATGAAATATTTTCTCTTCTATAGTAGAGCCTTCTAAAAATTCAAAGATAGTTTCTACTTTCCCTTGTGCCATTGCGACAAGTCTATCCATTGCCGGACTATCCCTCCAACTTACTAAATGTCCAATTTGAACAGCTAGATAGTATCCTCGGAAGATTGGTAAACCCAATCCACTGTTACCTATGGGACTATAAAGAAACCCGATCTTCACCCTTACTCTTTTTCTTCCCCAGATCAGACTATTCAGTATTGCTTCGATTAATTTAAAATAAGATTCTTCAATCCAAATTGGTGATGATGACAAAAAATATAGTATCTGTGGTAGAAGGACCATTTTAACAAGACCGATCCTAGATGCTCTAGATAGTGGCAGCCTATTCCAACCCCCTATTCTTTTTCTTAATGTACCAATTAAAGGACAAGATTTAAGTTTTTAAATTCTTCCAATCTATTAGACACTACAATACTCAGATACCGAAAATGCTTCACACAAGCATAATGCATTTGCATTATCTATCGCCCACTTTTCGACTGAGGGATCTAAAGCCAGCATATTAGATTTAGCCCAATTAATTTTTAAACCTTAGGGACTACCATATTCCTCAACTACTTTCATTGTAGCTGGTATTGGCGCAGGTGAGTCTTGCAGGAAAAGGGCCATATTGTCGGCATATAAGCAGATCTTGTCCCCAAGACACAGCCTCCTCACAATATATTACTTTCATTTCGAATTTTTATGGCAACTGGTTCAATATATAGTGCGAATAACAGGGGTGATAATGGACACCCCTGTCTTGTCCCTCTTGTAAAATAGAATAAGTTCGACTCACTTCCTCCTATACGGGTTCCGGCTGTTGGAGCCCTATACATACATTTTACTAAGGAGATAAACCGTTCCCCCAACCCAAATCTTTTCATTACTTCCCAAGTTGATGGCTGCGTAAAACCACTGGATGCAGTCACCAGTGTTCCTAGCTGCTACAAATCCATTTTGGTCTCCATGAATGACATTTTTAATGACCTGTTGTAATCTCAATACAAGGATTTTAGCAAAAAATTTTATGTCCGTATTGATTAAAGAAATAGGACGATAGGAACCAACATCCATTAGGTCCTTGTCCTTCTTCGGATCAGGACAATGCCCGCCTCAGCCATCAATCTGATCACTCCTCCTCTTTCCACAGCCTCCTCAAATACTTCCAAAAGTTTAGGGAGCAGTATACCATTATATTGTTTATAAAAACTGAAAGGCAATCCATCACGACCTGGTGAGGTATCCTTACCAAAAGACGCCAAGGCTAACTTCATTTCCTCTATTGTAATAGGGCCATTTAATATTCGACTTTAATTATCTGTTATTTTAGGGAACTGTATCAACCACCTCTAATGAAGCCGGAGGAGGAATGTACACAAAGGCTAAGATAACTTCAAGGCCCTTCAGTAATCCATGCAGGAAGACAAACTTGCCTTCTTGATCAGTCAGGGCATCTTTCACTTCAAAGTCAATATCTTTATAAATTAATACCGATACCCCTCTTGAAAAAATAGAACCATGCATGAAATTCCACACCAACCCACTTTTTCTTAAAAAGTCAAGTAGGTCTCAAGAAAGCACACTATAGCTGGAAGATAACTGCTAATGTCATAAAAAATTTGGCATCTCTTCAGTCTATCACTTGCCCCTCTAATATTCCAAGTTAGCATTCTGGTTTCCATTTTTTTAAAAAAGAAAGGAAAAAAAACCCAGCCAAAAAGCAAACGAAAAAAACAAAGGGGTTTCCCTCCCCCTGCCGGAGGTTTGGGAGGTTTTGTAACTTTACTTTTCATTTCTTTATCAAAGTCCCCTTCTGGGACACCTAGGATCCTTATATTTGATTGTCTAGTTCTATCTTCTAGATCAATAAGTTTGTCTTGTAATTTTTTATTTTCTTTTTTAGTGATATCTATTTGTCATCCTCATATTTTTGATTTCTTCCTCCAAGTTTTTACAGCTACTCTCAACCCCCTTAGTTTTCTCCCGTAGTTTCTTCATTTCATCCTTAATAACCATCAAATCTGACTGCAAAGATCCCATTTGTAAATTTAATTTTTCTATGGCTGTTTTGGACTCATCAACCGACACTTTAGTTTCTTTTACAGCCACCAGAATTTTAGCTAAAGTCTCTTAATTCACCAGATGACTCCTCCATCTGGGGAAGTACCAGCCTGGGGCCTTCATCTGACCCTTCCTGCTCTTTAGGTGTCTGTCTAGTTTTTGCACAACTTGTCTATGCCCCCTCCGGACTTCCGCTCTGCATTTTTAGGACCCATTGTACCTCAAAAAAAAAAAAAGGTGCCCTCAATATGATAAACCAAAATCCAGAGCCACCTAGAGTGTATCACTCTAAATCATATATGTTTTCAGGATATTTAAGCTTTGGTGCTTAGTCCTGCCTTAAAGCAGCTCACAGAAGCACTTGTTCTAAGAAGCAACGATCACACCATGTATTTCACCAGAAAATGAAAAAGAAAAAATAAATAAATTACAGAGTGTTACATTTTGTTCGTCAGTCCTTCATAACAGCAGTTTAAGAAAAAGTTCATTACAATAGTTCACATAGACACATGTTTTTAGAAGGAATAGTTGTTACACCATATATTCATATGGGAGTGCCAAAACTAGATAAACCCTGTAGTCCTGTACCACCTACTCCAATCCGATATGCTGCATCATTTCTCAATCCTAATTAAACCGTAACCATGTCCTTGCAGCAAAATATACAAGACCGGTTAAATTATTTCTTCAAATTTAAGGCCTAAAAAGACCTCAACAGTTCCACAGTAAACATGTCCAGTCCAGTAGCTCCTGTTCCATTCTAATCAGATCATGATCATGCCTTGACAACAGGAAGTGTAAATCAGACTAAATTGTTAATTCAAGTTCAAGGTCCAAGAGAACCACGGCATTTCCACAGAAGATATAACGCACAATTCACAAGAGGAAAGAAGGGGAGTAGACCTTATGTGGTCACCCCCTATCCCATACTCCCACTTGGAGTATGTCAAATCAAATCTAATGTGTTATCAAAGAGTTTTTCCAAGCCCTAGCGCCTTGATATGATAGTCAAAATAGCAGCAGCGTTTACCATTCCAGTTAAAAGGACTAGTGTCCACTATTTTTTAATCACTTTTAGATAGTCCAAGACCAGGAAATTCAATGGAGGTTAGCAGCCCCCACTTCAGCCAGCCTCAGTTAATATCAGTAATTCCACTCTCTTCGCACGCACAAGCCGCTACCCGTCCAGGGCGTTTTTTTTAGATCTCACCCATTTAGACGAGATGACCACGGCTGCAGCCTTGAGCTTGTCCTCAGGAAACAGCTTCCACGTAGTGCAGTGCAGGCAAGACATAATGCTGGCAAGATGGAGGCCAGAGGTGGCTGATTGGCATTCAGGTATCGGTCTCACGCTTCAACCTCGGCCGCCTGGACTTAGATCACAGCAGGAGCTCCAGCTCTCACTCTCACATCAGCAGCGGTACCCGTCGCTTTGGAGCCCACTGTGGACCGGGGCAGAAGAATGCAACTGCGTGGGTAACAGCAGGCGGGAAGAGGCTCGAGGTGAGAGGCAAGGAGCGACGCCCTCTTACTTCATGCCATCACGCATATCCAGCCATCTTGTTGACATTCTTGGCATGTCATCCACTAGCCCCCATATAGTATACAGCCAGCCCCCATATAGTATACAGCTAGCCCCTGTGTAATATACAGCCAGCCCCCATGCAGCTCAGAGCCAGCCCGCTGCCAAGCGCATAAAAAATAAAAAACTTAATACTCACCCTCAGGTGTCCAGGTTATTGGCGCGGCTCCCGATCTTCGGTGTGAGTCTCCCGATATTTGGCGCGGTTCCCGGCGGCTCCTCGACTCTGCCGGCCAGAGAAGAAAGAAGAGAGGAGAGGAGCCGCCGGGAACCGCACAAAATATCAGGAGCCTCACGACGAAGATCGGGAGCCGCGCAAATGATCCGGACAGCGGAGGGTGAGTATTACGTATTTATTTTTTAATTGACTCGTGTATAAGCCAAGGTAAGTTTTTTCAGCACATTTTTTGTGCTGAAAAAAAAACGGCTTATACACGAGTATATACGGTATATCCTAAACTGTCTTAGGTTATTTTTCCTCTTCTACATCCTTGGTCATTCTGACTAACTTTAAGAGGTGATCCGTGTCATCAATAGCAAACAAAGGCTGCCCGACGTGTTCCATATCAGAGGCAGAAGAAACTGAGGGCCCTTCATTACTGGCAACACCTTCCTCTTCTTCTGAGCTTGATCTATCACTTACATATACAGAAGCTGAAGTAGCAGGACGCTCAGAAGCTATCAAACATCTTGGGCTGAAGTATCTTTAGACTTTAATACTTCTTCTCTAACTACATTACGCAAGGACTCAATCCAAACAGTCAACTGTTCAGTCACAATTTTTCCAATGCTAGTCACACAAGAGGCTTTTTATGACCACAAATTCTGCACTCTTTATGATGCATCTTACAAGTCGCCTTTTTTGGCACATCTTCCCCTAAGATAAAAAAAATGAACACCCAAGCACCCAATGAGAATACTTTAGTAAAAGAGGATTTACACACCACGTAATTACCAGGGCCAGGGTTCTGGGTGTTTCAGCGGTATCACATATTTCAGTCACCAGGCTGAGAAGGTGAAAGGAAGTAGATGATACCACAGTCATCACACTGTATCTGGGTTTATATAGCCCACCAGCTGATGGAGGGGATGTGGTCATGACACTCCATCCAGTCTATATGCCGCCAATAATAATAATAATACTATATTTTATGACAAACAACAAATGGAGAGGGCAACCAAACCCTGGGCTTCCCCTGGTCTGTCACATATTAACCCCTCCACCCCCCCATCCTCACACCGCCAGGGACAGTGAGGGACCCAAACTGGCAGCAGTTCTCTGATAGCTTCCAGTTGGCATACGCCCGCCCCCAATGACTCAATCACCTCACTGATGCTGGGCACAATTCAGCATTCCGGACGCAGATCAGGTACCATACCTCCAACCGGAGGCAACGCTCACAGCATCCTACAGAGGAGGTTCGTAAGATGCTGCATGCTCAGGTCCAATGGCATGCTCAGGTCCAATGGCATGCTCAGGGACAGGAAACGACTGAAGCATGAGAGGAGTAGTTGCTTTTTATGCTCAGGTTTCCTCTGTTCACATCATTGTGAAAGAGCCCTAAGTTGGTAGCAAATTCTACACATCAACCATCTTGATCTGCAATGCATAACTCCACACACCTGTGTTATTTCACAAACCAGCCACAAATCTTCTTACCACAAACTAGGTAAAAAGAAAGGACTAGTGTTTAATAGTGAAAGTGGGACAGTAGGCCAGGTGACATATGAAATATGAAAGGTGTCGTGGCTTCGACTGATGTTGAGTGGTAACATAAAAGAGTCTATTTTTGGTGTGATTTTGATTGCAATGGGCACATTAAAAATTATAATATTTTGGTGGGTCTATTGGAAGAAGTGTAATCTGCCCTGTGACCAGCATATTTTTGTTGCTCTCTGACCAGAACAGTTTTGTGGTTACTGACTTATGAAGACCTTTTGCGGTACAAAACTAAGCATTATAGATCATAAATGGCTCTGTGGACAGTTATTTGCTTTTAGTGTCTCATTTGGGGTGAACTCCCTACACCTGCCAATGACAATAATGAAAGACTGCATGACCTAACTTATCTATTCAGTGGAAACACATGTGCCCGTTGTGTTTGACTTCTGTTTGTTAACTAAAGTAAAAAATACTGTGTGAACAGGGCCTAAGGGTGCGGTCACACGTTTACTGCATGCGTTTAAAAACACATTGCTACAGCTGAAGGGAGATTTGCCTAATTAAACAGCTGTTAACGTTTGCGTTTACAAAACGCACGTGTTAACACATTGTTAACACATGTGTTAACATCGCGGTTAACACATGCGTTTTGTAAATGCAGGTGTTAACAGCTGTTTAATTAGGCAAATCTCCTTTCAGTTGTAGCAATGCGTTTTTAAACGCATACAGTAAACGCGACGTGTGACCGCACCCTGACAGAGATCTGCACTGGCCCTTAGTTTCAATGGAAACTAATATAAAATAAGTAACAGATGAAAGGTTGGCCCTCGGATTCTATTTTTCTGGTAGGCCCAAGGTATTCCAGTCTAACACTGTGATAAATATAGGACAATTATGGAGGCTGCATAAAATTTGAAATTTGGCATAGCTTTACTTTCCAGCAAAGGGGTGGGGAATTAATTTCCATATGAGCCCACATAGGAAATTGGAATGGTTTTAGAAGGCCAAACTAATTAACTTAACTTGGTTCTACCCAATACTTTATTCCGTATATAATCTATCCCTACATAAAACTATAGTAAATAAAACATGATTCTATGAAAATATGGCGGACATAATACATTATTATTTAATGATAGGGAGATCAAAGAATCTCAAAGATAATTAGAGGGCCAGATGCGGCCTGCGAGCTGTACAATGCGTAGGTCTGTCCCAGTAGGACAAAGCATATCCATGTGTTACAATGGCCCAGTCAAAGTCCAGACCTAAACCCATTCAATGGGCCACATTTACTAAGCAGTTTGTGCATAGACTGCCCATAAATACATGTAAAAAGTGCTTGCACATGTATTTATGAAGTGTTTCCGCCAGTATTGTGTCGCAGCTGCATTATGCACAATACTGTGTGAATAAAGAGGCATGACATGCACCACATTTATGTTGGTAGTCCAAAATAATTGTGGTGCATGCCAGTTAAACTGAGTGCACCAGGAAAAAACTGCACTCAGTTAATGCACTTTGGGCAACCTTGCTCCCGTCTCCATGAATCGAATGCAATCTGCACATTTGTGGCGTGACTTGAAAGGTGCTGTTCACTGACATTCTCCAACCAATTTGACTGAGCTAGAACTGTTGTACAAAAAATTCCAGCCTCCAGATGTGCAATGCTAGCAGAGTCATAGAGTACCCCAGCAGACTTGTAGCTGCCATTGAAGCTAAAGGTGGTCCTACCACCTGGCTAAGGGACAGGGGGCTGAGTACATATGCATGATATACTTTACAGTTTTTAATTTGCAAAAGTATATATCATTTTCTCTATTTACACTGAAACACTAAAATATCAATAACTATTGGAACCAACCAGAAGAAAGTAGTGAATGGCACTACTCTGTGTATTAATAGTGCAGGATGATTAATTTGACATATATGCGTTGGTGTAAGTCAGATCTATGGGAGACGGGTGGTGCTCTGATTCTTTAGAAAAATACAAAAATTCATACGGCAAAAACAGGAAAAGTAGAATGGCACTCACTAAAGTAGCTGCTTTCAATCCAGTTTATTGGTAATACTTACAAACAAGCATGATGTGCAAAAAACATTACGGCAGGGAGGGAGAGACGCAGGGACTCACAGAAGGACAAGGTAACCGACAGCTCTTTTGCGCCCGCGGTGCTTCATCTGACTTGCCTGCTCAAACAACATATAACAAATGGCTATTTAACCCCCCCCACCATACCTGCCCCTTCTGTTTAAAGCCTTCCTATTGGTGCTCCATAGACTTATATAATTTAATTAACCGCCAGAAAGCAAGTAGGCGTGCTCACGTTAACATACCATTTCTTGTCATTGTTCACACAATACTGTGTTGGTGCTGTGATGTGGTAGCGTGCCGCTGACTCCTCTGCAATAGCGCCTGCCCATCGGGCCGGTCTCGCAGCATCAGACGCAGGGCCGCGTGTAATGGGGTTCCAACTCCTCCCTGAATGGCGTCAGCTAAGGAGGTGTGTCAAGCGTCTCGCGATATTTCACATACTCGCATAGGGCTGTAGGCACTGCTCGCCGATAGCCATGGGAGCGTCAATAAACAAAGGTAGGCATTCCCATAGAAACGTGAGAGAAATAGGTGGTGGAAGCGTTCGGGGCAGGATAAGGGATGGAACAAGCCATAACTTTTTAATAAAAATTGTCCCTAAAGATAGTGACAATGTGAGGAATAGGAATTCTGTCATTGGGCACAACCAAGCCACATATGAGAAAAACCATACTCCATGACATCTTTTTTTCTTCTATTATATAAGTCAATATGACTTATATTGTGGACATACAAAAGATACCATTATGTACTCATTATGGACATTTTGGGTTGGTGAGTAGTCAAGTAATAATGTATAACGGGGGAAGCAATGAGGGGATCTCAGAGAAAAACACTCATGTCCATGTAAAATCCATCTCCCTTCCTTCTGGAGCAGGAGGCGATGTCTGTCACCTCCTCCTCGCAGTATAGGGACACATTCTATGCCTGCGAACCTTAATGACTTGGGGTCTGAATTGTGATGGGTTTTGACCTGCTCGATTAATCTCAGGGCTCCATGGCCCGATCTCAATGAGCTAATATGTTCACAAAAGCGGGTATTTTGTTTCCTTATTGTTTTCCCTATATAAAACTTTCCACGTGTACAATAAAATACATAAACTACAAAATCTGTCTTGCACATGATCAGTTATTTAATTCCTATTGTGTAACCCCCACATGTCAACCTTTTCGTTTTTATGAACTGTGCACAATGGCTACAGTTTCCACATCGAAAATTTCCTTTAGGCATAATGGTTTCTAGCCAATTCTCTGGGTTGGGGTTAAAGCCGCTACTGACTAACTCAGATTTTATTGTTTTCCCTCTGCGGAATGTAACTAGGGGACCTCGAGAGGCTACTTCACTTAGATCTCTGTCACCTTCAATTATGTGCCGATTAGACCTGATTGCCGTCCTTATTATCTCTGCCTGCCGTGAGAAATCAAAAGAAAACACAAACCTCTCACTATGTTTAGACTTGCTTGTTTTGATACGTTTCGTATTCTGTATCATCTCTCTATTCTCTTTGGCTCTTTAGAAAGCTTCATCTATGAGAATTTCTGGGTAGTCCCTAGCTAATAATCTTATCTTTAGTTCTTGGGACTGTGTTAGGAACCCTTCCTCCGTATTATTGATGCGGGATACCCTCACAAACTGGCCGTATGGTACGGCCTTCTTTACATAATGCGGGTGGTAACTTGGATTATGTAATAAGACGTTTTTTAGCTGTCTTTTTCCTGAACATCCGCGTTTGAAATTTGCCCTCTTTCTCTTCAACTAAGACATCCAGGAATTCAAGGCTCTTGCCTCCAACATTATATGTGAAACACATGTTCATTGTATTATGTATGTTTAAATGTTCCACCATCTCCTGAAATTGTCTATCAGAGCCCCTCCAGACTATGAAGACGTCATCCACATATCTCTTGTAGACTTGTAAATTCATCAGGTAAGGGTTTGTTTCTGAGAAAATGTACTTGTCTTCAAATATTGCCAGAAAGAGATTGGCATATGTGTAGGAGACCAAAGTCCCCATAGCCGTACCCTCTTTCTGGCTATACCATGTATTGTCATGTTGAAACGCGTTGTGCGTAAGTATTAAATGCAAAGCGTTGCAAATAAACTCTGCGTATCCTTCACTTGTATCCAGTATTGTGTGAACAATGACACAAAATGGTATGTTTACGTGAGCATGCCTACTTGCTTTCTGGCGATTAATTAAATGATATAAGTCTATGGAGCACCAATAGAAAGTCGACAGGAAGGGGCGGGTATGGTGACAGGTTTAAATAGTCATTTGTTATATGTTGTTTGAGCAGGCAAGTCAGATGAAGCGCCGCGGGCGCAAGACAGCTGTCGGTTACCTTGTCCTTGTGTGAGTCCCTGCGTCTCTCCCTCCCTGCCATAATGTTTTTTGCACATCATGTTTGTTTGTAAGTATTACCAATAAACTGGATTGAAAGGAGCTACTTCGGTGAGTGCCATTCTACTTTTCCTGTTTTTGCCGTAAAAATATCAATAACACTTTTTGACTACAATGTTTAGAAATGAGGCGTTTAATAGGTATGAATACTTTTACCTACTGTATGGTGCATTCAGATACAACTCAGCATGTTTATCGTCAGATTATGCAATAGTGAGAAAAAGTTATAAATATTTATGTTCTTACCATTGAGTAAAGTGGAATGAAAGTGGAGGGCATTAACTTGTGAAGTATGTTGTCAAGATACTTTCGATAAAGAAACCACATAGAGTTGACATGGGACCTCATCTGTTGAAAACATAACAATAATGATATAAGAAAAAAAGCTTTTCTCTTCCATTTCTAAAGCAAACTAGTGTCTTCACCACTTTTTAGCTTCTGAAATTGTTCTGTTGTCTCAAAGGAAATCAACCAGTTAAATAAAGTAAAAAAAAAAACACTGAAAATACTTACCCACTCTCCTCTTCATCCTGATCCCGGTGGTAGTCCTTACTAATCTTGACATGCTGGGATCACTTAAAAACAAGACGAGATGTCTGGGGCTCAGGGCTGCCAATTATTCATGCCTCCTATCACGCAGGAGGCATAAATTCATGCCTCTCATGCAACATCACCTACCTCTCCCAGCATGGTGTGAATAAATAGCAACCCCCGGCACCGGCCATTTCATCCTCGGGCTCTGTGCTGCTTTTTATAAGTCTCTTTTTTAGGTGATTCCGGCATGTAACGATTAAAGACCACCGCAGGGATCAAGATGAAGAGATCAGTAGATGACTATTTGCAGTGTTTTTTTTACTTTTTCTGACTGGTTGAATTCCTTTTAAAACCTGTGCCTCTTTAAGTGTCCTAAGAAGTCTCACAACAGGTCCTGAAATGTGCAAAGAGCGGAACCTAGGGGTTTAAATCTGCCGTATCGAAAAAGAACCCTGTAAATATTCAAGAGCTTGGTAGTTTGTTAGAAGAAATGTTTGGAGGCTTCAACAATGCCAAAGTTTATGCAACCAAGCATTAATTAGGGATGCCTTTATTGCTGCACATGCTGTTTATTCTTTGAAACTGCTGTATACAGTCATGGCCATAAGTTACAAATGTTAATTTTTACAAAGTCTACTGCATAATGTTTTATAATGGCAATTTGCATATACTCATTTGCCTGGAAATGAGACTTTTTCCCCTTTCAAACACCTTTCAACTTCATTGCAGGCCTGCCTTAAAAGGAAGTAGCTAACATCGTTTCATTGATTGCTCCAGTAACACAGGTGGTGTGTTGATGAGGACATGGCTGGGATCAATCTTCATGTTAAGTAAGAATCACACCACTGGGACACTTTATTAGGTGTGCTGGCATCATTGTTTCTCTTCTGTTAACCATGGTTATCTCTAAAGAACACGTGCAGTCATCATTGCTTTCACAAAACTGGCCTAACGGAGGTATTGCACGAGAAGATTGTTGACGGAGGTGCAATCTATCGCATCATCAAGAGGAATTCAAGGAGAGAGGTTCCATTGTTGCCAAAAAGCTCCAGGGCCGCCAAGGATGACCAGCAACCCAGGACCGTCTTTAAAAGTGTTTCAGCTGTCGGATTGGACTACCAGCAATGCAGAGCTGCTCGGAATGGCAGCAGCAGGGTGAGTGCATATGCGCACTTGAGGCGGAGACTCTTGGAGCAAGACCGGTGTGTCAAGGAGGGCAGCAAAGAAGCCCTTCTCTCCAGAAAAAAACATCAGGACAGACTGATATTCTTCAAAAAGTACAGGGAATTGACTGCTGAGGGATGGAGTAAAGTCATTTTCTCTATGAACCCTTCCGATTGTTTGGAACATCTGGAAAACATCTTGTTCGGAGAAGACAAGGTGAGCGATACCACCAGTTCTGTGTCATGGCAACTGTAAAGCATCCTGCAACCATGTGCAATTATGTGTGGGTTGCTTCTCAGCCAGGGAATCGGCCTCTCTCACAGTCTTGCCTAAAAACACATCCATGAATAAATAAGGGACCAAAATGTCCTCCAAAGAGCACTTCTCCCAACCGTCCAAGAGCAGTTTGGTGATCAACAATGCCTTTTCCAGCATGATGGAGCACCTTGCCATAAAGCAAAGGTGATAACTAAATGGCTCAGGGAACAAAACATAAGCAACAAAAGACCCAAAAGACTGGTACAAGACCCAACAAGGGGGGGGGGGACTTCTGGACCTTACCTTGACCAATAGACCTGACAGGGTATTAAAATTACAGGTTGAGGGTCACCCAAGTAAGAGTGACCAAAAGACTATTCACTTTGAATTAATCTTCAATATGACTTTCAGAAGCGGGGCAAAGCGAACTCTGAACCTTAGAATGGCAAATTTTCAACAGCTAACGTGGACCTTAACCCTTTAACAACCCGTGACATAATAGCATGTCCAAGTCGGCTGTGGGTGCATAGAGAGGGCTCACGGGCTGAGCCCTCTCCATAGCCAGTAAGTCTTTGCTGCATATGGTTAACCCGCACATCGCAAGTGGCGGCTTCAAAGAGATGGCGGCCCATGGACACCACAATCTTGTTGGAGATCATCGCTCCCTGTGACCTCTTTGGGGAGCGGCAATCCACTGCCATGACATCCTCGGGTCTTCCGAAGACCTGAGGCTGTCTCGTTTTAATCCATTCATTACAATGTGCGATCAGCACATTCTAACTGATATAAATGTAAATAAACAGTAAAAGATCAGTATAAAATAGCACCCAAAGTCGAAAATGGCACTTTTTTACCATTTTGAAAAATATAAAAAAAATCTATAAAAAGTGATCAAAAAGTTGTACAGTCCTAAAAGTGGTAGCATTGAAAACTTAATCAAAAGTGACACCAGCGACAGCTCCTTACACCGAAGTATAAAAAAGTTATTAGTGCCAGAAGATGGCAAAATTTAAAAAAAAATTTGCACCAGTGTCATAGGTTAGCCATCACTGCCCTAGGGTCACATTCACACGTGGCATTTTGTTTGCATTTTGAAACACAATCTAAAGGCTCCACCTGCAATCACATGTTGAGGTAAGATTGCATTTACTTTGCGTTTAGTTAACATGTTGGAAACACAATGTTACCAAAATATGTGATCATAAGTGGAGCCTTTGGATTGCGTTTCCAAATGTAACCAAAATTCCACGTGTGAATGTGCCCTCAGGTACCACAAGGTACAGAATCATATAGCAAAAGAATGGCCTCTAGACAAAACAGAAGTCAAAACACAGAATAGCAAACAAAGATAGCAAGAGCACAAGATACACAGATAAGACTGAATAACCATCACCCAATGAAGGGGCTGTGCAGAATATAAGACAATAATGGACACTACCTCCAGCACGGACTGGCTCAGCTGTCCATCAGTCAAACCATAGCTGCAGACAAAACGAGTTCAAAGGCACACCCAGCTTTCCCAAAGATCAGAAAGGGAGCTGTCAATCACATGCAGCTCTGGGCATGGTTTTCTGGGACAGAAGCTTGAAAGCTGATCCCATCAAAACAATTAGCGACACAAGGCCTATTTTTCAAAACTAGCATGTATCACTTTATCCAGTTATAACTTTGGAAGGCTTTGACTTAAGAGTTAAAACACTTTAAGTGTTTTTGAGTTTGCTTTTCGTTACATTTTGTACTTCAAGTTAGTGGGAAATTTTATTTATGAAAAAAGGTGAATTTGGTTAACATTTTGAAAAAAAAATTGCTATTTTCAAGCTTCAAAATGGTCTCTTTTTCAAACTGATAGTAATACTACTCAAATTAGTTACTAACTAACATTGAGCATATCATATAGCTTTGTGTTGGCGTCCTTTTATAAGTGTACTTTTGTTTTATTGCGACGCTAGAAAGATAACAAATTGAACAGCATTCTCTCAAATTTTTAAGAAAATTTTACAATCAATTATTTTAGGGACCATTTAATTTCTATAGGGGTTTTAGAAGTTTTGTTAATAGAATCCCAGCACATGTCACCCTTTTCTATTAACTTCACCTCTCAAACTATTCAAAACAGCAGGTAGGAAGTTTGTTAACCCTTTATGTATTTTACAGAAATTCAAACAAAATGAAGGTTTGATTTGGAATTCGCTTATATTCATCATTAATACATTCATTTAGCTGCAAAATTTACCCACATAAACTGAATAGAAAATGCATCTAGGAATATAATGGGCACCCCACATGTGGAGACACACCTCACACCCCACATGTGGATGTAACACACTGTCAGGACATATGATGGGGCGCCATTGGGGAAGGGATGGAGCGCCATTGTGCTTTTGTAGGGCACAATAGTTTTCAGATGCCATGACGTGTTTGTAGATACCCTGGGGCCACATTCACACGTGGCATTTTGTTTGCATTTTGAAACACAATCCAAAGGCTCCACCTGCAATCACATGTAGAGGTAAGATTGCATTTACTTTCCGTTTAGTTAACATGTTGGAAACACAATGTTACCAAAATATGTGATCATGAGTGGAGCCTTTGGATTGCGTTTCCAAATGTAACCAAAATTCCACGTGTGAATGTGCCCTCAGGAACCACAAATCCTTATCCCTGGGAGTTTGGCAATGTCAGAACCCTTTAAATTAATGCAGATCAAAATTATATATAGATTATATTATACCCCCAAAAATATTAATAATTTTAAGAGAATACAGACAGAAAAGTGCCTAAGGTGCCAGGAACTTAATGCAGATTTTTTGCATATGGTATGGAATTGTAGGTGGGTTTTCACAATTCTGGGAGGATATTTATGTAGAGATCTGCAAAATATCTGGGTTGAGCTTCCCTAAGTCACTGGACATGATGGTACTTGGAAATACCTCTGATATAAATGGTTGGTAGAGATCAAGTGGAATGCTTGATGTTGGCTCTACAGATAGCTAGATGTATGTTGATATATGGTTGGAAATCAACCAGACCTCTAGTGATTAAAGATTGGTATAACAGATTGAACAGAAGATATAGATAAAAAGATTTGAAAAAAATAAATATATAGAGGCAAGGAAAGAGAATCCTGCATCTTGTGCCTTTATAATTGGAGTAAAAATCATATTCATACCATTTTGGGTACTGTGCGACCTTTAGACAACCAAATAAGAAAAGCAGCAGCCATCAACAGAGACAGGTTTACGAGACCCATCACATTTAAGGAGACCCAGAGTCCCCCTAGTCGTCACTTACAGCCCTCAACTGGAGATCCTATGTCATATTGCCAAGGAACTCCAACATATTATACATAAAGACACAAGACTAAAAGAAAAATTCCCAGTCCCTCCTCTCCTGTCCTTCTGGCAACCACCAAACCTGAAACAACTGGTTGTCCGGAGTGCCCTGAGACCTCCATCAGAAAGTGGTACCTCACCCTGCCTGCAAAGCAGGTGTAAAACGTGCCAGCACATTCGCACAGGTGACCATGTAACTGTACCTCAAACACAGCAGGTACATAAGATCAAGGGGACCTTTTCCTGCAGGTCCTCTAATGTGGTCTACCTTATTATGTGTCCAACAGTGTCCAACCAAAGGTCTTTATGTTGGGGTAACATGCCAGAGACTCCATCAGCGCATGAACTCGCACCGACCTGATATTAAAAACGAAAGATCTCCCAGTAGCTGCACATTTCTTTAGAGAGGAACACACTATGAAAGATTTGCAGATTACTATTTTAATGGGACATTTTAAGACACAGAGGGAAAGGAAAGAATAGGAGTATAAATGAATGCAGAGATTCAACACCTTACAAACTGGTCTTAAAGGGTTTGTCCACTTTGAGCAAATATTTTATATGGTTTATGTAAGGAAATGTTATCCAATTTTCCAATATACTTTCTGTATGAATGGCAAAGCATAAGGGAATAGGTTGGCCATTTTAGACCGCCAGGTGGCCAGTGCCAATTAGCGGTGTGCATAAGCGGGGACGCGCTAAAACGAGAAGAGCGATGCTGGAGCGCGGCGAGGTAAGTGAACCTGCTGCTGGGACGAAGGGGCACAGGGAGGCATATGGGTGAGTCTGCGACCTGTCTGAGAAAGGGAAACATCACCGTTTGTTTAAGCAGTCTTCTGAGTATGAGTCTCTGCCCAAGGTCTACAACTACATGAGTGTCTACAATATACGACTATGGACTACGCTGTATAAGCAAACAAAATGTATTTACGACAGTGACACTCTCTGGAATAATATTGTGTTGCAAGCACTACTATTTATTGCATGAAACCATGAAAGATATTGCAATTTGCCTGTAAATATTTAGTACTTAAAAGTAAAAAGAAAAATTGGTTTAAAGAAAAAACTTTTTTGTCTTGGATATGGTCTGTTCTGTTAGACACAATTCATGGATGAGTCTGCGACCTGGGACATGGGTCGCAGGAGAACCCGTGACCATAATTATGTGTTAAATGATAAATTTCTTGATAAAACTGATAGAGAAAAAGACTTGGGGCTATTGGTGGATAGTAAACTCTGTTTGCTGTTAAAGCAAATAAAATTATGGGATGTATCAAGAGAAGAATAGATTCTCAGGATAAGGACATAGTTTTGCCCTTGTACAAATCACTGGTCAGTCCATACATTGAGTATTAAGTACAGTTTTGGGCACCAGTGTATAAAAAGGACACAGTAGAACTTTAATGAGTGCAGAGGAGAGCTACTAAAATTATTAGGGGAATAGAATACACCGATAGATTACTAAACTTGGAGTGAATTAGCTTAGAAAAAGGACGACTGAGGGTAGATCTCATTACAATGTACACAATTCTGAATGGTCAGTGCAAAGATCTTTCCATAGATCCTTTTATACCTAGGCCTGTGACCAGGACAAGGGGCACCCTCTTTGCCTAGAGGAGAGACGGTTCTACCATCGCCATAAACAATAATTCTTCTGTGCAAGTAGTGAGTATGGAACACTCTGCCACCTGTTGTAATGGCTGATCATTTTTAAATGTTCAAGAGAAGCCTGGCTGCCTTGCTGGAGAGCAATAATATTGTATGGGAATAAAACTTTTTGTTAGTAGTTTCTGTTTTACTGTCCACTTTTAACATACTAACCCTTATACCCCTGAGGAAGTCACCGGAGTAGGTGACGATACGCGTGGGGTTCGCTCCTCTTTCTCCCCCCACTCTGACCTAGCCTATTTGCCTTCTAATCCTATCATGTGAATCCACATCGGGTATTGTATTTCTTAGGCATTTAGGCAGACATTTTCAGGACTGCCTTCCTTATTATTATTTTTTTGCATTGGTCACTTTATTCATTATGGGGTAGTGGTTGTGGTGTGCTGCCTCTCCAATCATCTTTATAGGACTACCTGAGATAGCTAGTGTACAAAGTACAAAATATTGGTGGTAGTTATAAAGGAAGTACCCCTGAGGAAGCCTGCATAGACAGGCGATACGCGTGGGCAATCCTTCCTCCAGCTCCCTCCCTGACTGCACTATGCACTTTAGGTAACTATATCTACCGTTATCTTTATGGCTAAACCACTCTGTTTATATTATATTGTATAATTTGTACTTTGAACATGATAGCATAAAATGGTTGTTGGTGGTTCTAGCCATAATAGGCTTTATTTCCTAGAATATCTACCATACATTTTTTTACATTGAACTCATGGATGGTTGCTGGACTTTAGCACATGCAGTGCTTTTTAATTGTTTTTATGTATCTTTCTTGACTCAATAAAGTTTTCATATGCTCGTATACATCCTGCTTTGCTTCTGTGTTTTATAACTAAAATTTGGGATGTTTATATGTTAAGGCCCCTTTGGCCTAGCCATATTTTTCAGACCCTCCTTTTTTCTAAATATAAAGGAAGTACCGTAGCGTACATGGTTTAGATAAAATATAATATAACAACTTCCACCAACTCGCCGGCAACCCACCTAGAGGTGTCCCCTCGCATAGCAAGAGGATTCCATTTGAAGAAAGATGTCCCAAACACGTGACCTTCAATTTACTCAAAGTCTCTGGAGACATCAGATGGTGGAAAAACCCAACATATTTATAACTTAGCCAGTATATTGGTCCAGAAGTCTATGATCAGTTTAGATTTTATTTCTGGACAAAGGCATCTGGAGTATCCTGTGTGAACTGAGGACAAATAAATCAGTGTGGGTATGCTTTCTATGATGTTTGTGATGAAGGAATTTATTACCGTAGACCTATCCAGGGCCATTTTGTTTTAATTTTTTTTTGTCTTACTCTGGATCAACACTGTAAAATGATAGGTTGGGTTTCAAGGACCTGTGTCTTTACATTGTTGATTCGATGATACTGTAAACATGACTTTAATGACAAAGAGAACAAATATCAATGTGGATAGTTATAACTCCAGAAAGAGAAAAAAACTGAACCTAAAGTGCTAATTTTTGAAAGGAATTTTTAGAAAAACAGTCCATTCTCGAGATTAATGAGAAAAATATATGAAACTGGTGCCAATAAAAAATACAGCAAATTACTACTTACATTCCAGATCTTACCTCTAGAGGTTCATTTGGAATGGGATATTGACACATTTATTCCTTCAACTTTATTAGTTTCAATATATTTCCTTTAACGCCTTTTCCAATCAAGACTACAATTATGGTCAAGCATTATGGAGGTTTAGTGCAAGGAGTGAGATAACCAACTGAGACCATAACAGATTTAGAATAGCATAATCTTTGTTGAATATAAAAATGTGTATGTTATTTATTTCAAACCGTTAAGTATAGAATTTTTAAAGAGAACTTTACAATTAAAAAACATGGGGCCACATGCATCACTCGTTTTTTCTGTTGTTTTTGCGCCTATTTTTGAAGGTGGGGAGTGAAAAATGGAAATGAAAAAACAAAAAAGGGCCAGGTCGTTAAGGGAACGTTAACAGAACAACTTAAACTGTACCTCTTTGTAATTGTACATGGCCAGGTCTGAAATTGCATGAGCATCAGGTACCCTAAGTTGTGAAAATTCGGGGACACAGATTCCTGCAAAAAAAATAAAATAAAGGAGGAAAAAATAAATTAAATAGATAAAAGCACATTGAAATCAACAAAGTCATAACTGATTTAATGAGCCATTAGCAGATTTGACATAACGAGTATTTTGTATGTGTCATATGCATGGCTAAATCCTTGAGAAAAGCATATACTACTGGCAGAATCAATCCTCAATGAAACATGTACAAAGAAAAAAGAGCCAACAGGGGGCAGCGCCTCATGTAATATTTTCTAGCAATGCAAACCAACATCATTAATCCCCACAATTAAGGTGCTCACGAAGGTGGGGGGAGAGGGCAAGGGGGTGCGGGGCAATTTGTATTAGCACATGAACTGCAAGGCCCCACAGTACTCGTTGAAGCCAAAAAGAATAGAATCTGGTTGAGGGTTGCTAACACAAATTCTTAAAACATTGATGACCTGCTGAGCCCTGCTCACAGAAATCCAACAACACAATAAGGGCTTTCATTTTATCCAAAAATATGGGGAACTATAGGGCACTTTCACCTTAAGCTATTGGTTCCAGGTATGCTTATGCAAAAATATTTGAGGATTTAATAAATTTTATAAAAAAAAATATAAAACATACAGCACAGAGATACTACAATAGAAATGCGGCAGGAGTAAAGGCTAGGCTGCCAGAGTATACAGACACACACTAGCTGAGCTCCGCTGCCAGCACAGGGGTTAAAGCAACCATACATTGTAGAAACAGAGCGAACCTACCCAGCTTTGGTGCCTACCTCACCACACTACTGCATGAGGCACCAACCAAAGGGCACAACTCTGATGTTGGCAACCATGCACCGAAAGATGAAGTAATGGATTTTTTGATGGCTTTTGGATTGCGTCTTCAGATATATTGGAGAATAGGCTACCACTATCCTCCAATGCACATTCAAAAGGGATCTGACCCATCTACCGGTAGTATCATAGTATCATAGTGGTACAACCGCTTTTATTTTTAAAGTTGCATTCTCTTCTGCAACTCCTACTAAATTATTACCTACTATTGCTCGGGATTGGAGTATTTGCTCCAAAGTTGCAACTTTTTATAAAACAGTTTTTATTGTAGCAAGCATCATTAAAGATCCTGAAAACATTCAAGTCATTAGTGTACATTACGTTTGGATGTACAAAGTCTAGAGCGAAATGTAGAAAACAACTGTGAGTACATTCTTATGCATATGTAGATCTTTTACAATAGACAAATAATAGATACATTTAGAAATTGAGTGATAAACAAAAAAACAATGAAGTGAGTCATAAGAACATTTGCATCATCAACTTAAATAAAAAGTTGGTGCAGCATGATTCAAGTTTTTAAAGGAGCGAAGACAGCAGGAACTCTATTAGCTTATAATGTAAAAAAACAATGAAAAATCCAACCTTACCAAAGGGAATTATTATGTGACAATAGAGAATTGAACCTATTTGTGTTGTAGGGTAAGGAATGTAAACGTTGTCCTGCAATGGCAGAATAATTTAATGATCTTGATGTAGACCCCATCCCCTACTAAACACCTTTTGGCTCCTTCTGCCACCTCTTCTTGGAGACTGTTTTTAACCATCACAATAATTGTACTTTATGTGAAACCTAATAGACTGTAGACCAATGGCTGTATGTACTGTAAGAGTGCACGACTGGTACTACAGTACGCAGTATATGAGGAATTTTCGATAATCTGGTTACTGTGTAGATCCGCCAAATGACAGGTCTTAAAGTCTCACCAAAGATCCAGGCTGTCATGGAATGGTGCCGCTCTGGATGATGGTGCCCACGCACTGCCAAAATTTACGCCACCAGCGGAGGTTAGTGGTAACACCCGATCGGTGCAAGCCACCATGGCAGGTGTGAGTGGTGGTGTGTTGATCATATAGCAGCCAACACCCACAATGTATGAAGAGAGATCAGCCCTTTGTTAGGAACGGTCACTACAAAAAAAAGGTTGACCAACATATAAATTTGGTCACTTTAAAAGAATTAGGAAAAATTTATGCGAATGATGACTATTCAGACCAGTAGGTTCTTGCTGCAGGTTGTGGAATGAGGGCATCCCTTTAAACTGGTTAAGGTTGTCCAATAAAGGGCCCACGGTACACTTAGTCAAGTCAAAGGCCTGGTGCCTAAAAAGATTGAAAACCAAGTGAAGAGGGGACTTTTTAACTAATTAAGTACTAAAGGAGGTTTATATCCATGTAGACCTTATTTTGAAGAATAATATCCCTTAACATACTTAAAATTGACATTTGACTCCCCAGTCCCCACAGGCGTCATAGTATATACACTGCCAAAGTGTTTTGTATTAAAAATTGGTTTTACAGAAAAAAAGATATGTTATATTGTACCTTTCATTAGCATCTGCTGTGTGACTAGGCAGTTGCCTATTGGGAGGGGGGCTGGAAGGAGCAGTTCCCCCCCAACATTGGAAATTGCTTCTCCATGTGACCTTTTCAAATATATGAAAACACCATCACTTGGCTTAGCGACGCCCCTGCTCCTCTACAGCCAATCCCGAGTGTGGGGAGTTATTATATATTGAAAGGTCACATGGTTTCCCAAGGGTGGGGGGGATGCTCCTTCCAGAAACCTCCCCTTTGGCAATGCCTAGTCACACAGCAGATGCTAATGAAAGTTACAATATAACATATCTTTTTTTCTGTAAAACCTATTTGGCAGTGTATGACTATGCTCTGTGGGGATGGGGGGTGAGTGCTAAATGGGTCTCCCTGGTGACAGGTGTCCCTTTAATAATAATCTTGTAATCAATAAATATTTTGGTACCTAACCGGTTATCTTAAACAGGCTAAAGCCATATAGACAGTGGTTACCGATAAATCTGTGTATAAGTGTTTAAGACGAGTTTTCAGCACAAAAAATGTGCTGAAAAAACTCACCTCGGCTATAACGAGTCAATTAAAAAATAAAAATTAATACTCACCCTCAGGTGTCCGGATCGTGGCAAGGATCTCGATCTTCGCGTGGTTCCCGGCGCTCTCTCTTCTTATAGTGTGCGCCACGGCAGATCGCATGGACGCCACTCTGCGGCTAAGAAGAAAGAAGAGAGAAGAGGAGCCGCCGGGAACCACGCCGAAGATCGGGGAGCTTGCGCTGAAGATCAGGACCCGTGCCGACGATCCGGACACCTGAGGGTGAGTATTAAGTTTTTCATTTTGTTATGCGCTTGGCAGGGGGGTTGCTGATACTATATGGGGGCTGGCTGTTACACTAATATGGGGGCTGGCTGATACTATATGGGGGCTGGCGTATACAAATGGGGGCTGCTGTATACTACATAGGGGCTGGTGGATATATATGGGGGCATGGCGTATACTACTGGGGGCTGGCTGTTACTCTATGGGGTGGCTGTATCTCTATGGGGGCTGGCTTGTATACTACATGGGGGCGGCTGTATACTACATGGGGGCTGGCTGTATACTATATGGGGGCTGACTGTATACTATATGGGGGCTGCTGTATACTACATGGCGGCTGGCTGTATACTAATGGAGGGGCTGGTGGTATACTCTAGGGGGCTGGTATACTCTATGGGGGCTGGCTGTCTACTACTGGGGCTGGTGTATTCTAAATGGGGCTGACTG
Source organism: Engystomops pustulosus (assembly GCA_019512145.1). Classification (NCBI taxonomy): domain Eukaryota; kingdom Metazoa; phylum Chordata; class Amphibia; order Anura; family Leptodactylidae; genus Engystomops; species Engystomops pustulosus. Next base: position 159,631,426 of record CM033643.1, read on the forward strand.
TATACTATATGGGGGCTGCTTTATTATGAGCAGTATGGTAAGAACGATTGGACCATCTAGGGTTAATGGTACCTAGATGTTCTAAGAAATAGTGAAAAAAAAAAAGAAAAAGAAAACGTTTTAAAAATGTAAAAAATTCTCTAAAATATTAGAACTTGATATAAAAACAAATAAACAGTAAAAATCATAGACACATTAGGTTTCCCAAAATGCCCAATATATCAAATATAAAAATGGTTATAATCGGCGGTGACCTCCGAGACGGGAAATGGGCCCAAATATCCGAAACCCGACTTTTACACCTTTTAAATGACAATAAAAAATGTAATGAAAGTCCTCAAAATGGTAGCAATGAAAACGTTGTCATTTCGCAAAAAATGACACACTCACAGATCCGTGCACCAAAGTTGAAAACTTATTTACGCATCAGAAGATGGCAATTTTTTTTTAACTAGTCAGACACTAAATACTTCGTCCCTAGATTTAAAAAACAATGTACATAATCGTTTTCCCGTCACACATTGTACTTCAAAGTAAGAGAACCATTTTGATGATATCTTTTAGGTTCAGATTTTTGGTGGAATTTTTCTCATTTTTATGAAAATCACCAACCCCTTATTTAGAGGCACATGCTCAGTTCTAAGTGACTTTGAGAGGCCTAAATAACATTAAAACCCCATAAATCATGCCATTTAGAAGCTACACCCTCAATGTGTAAAAAAATCAACTTTAAAAGTGTGTTAACCCTTTAGTGCTTCACAGGGGTTAAACAAAATGGAAGTGTAATTTACAAGCTGTAATTTTTTTTAGACAATATAGTAATTTGGGCCAAAAATTAAACTGTTACAAAGTATTAAATGCCGAAAAACTCCACAAAGTTTGATACCCAATTTCTCCCGGTATGAGGATGCCCACATGTTGGGTGACTGCTGTACGGCCGCACGCCGGGCATAGAAGGGAAGGAGTTCCATTCAGAGCAGATCTCAATGTCACATTTACACTATAAATGTTTATTTTTTGTAATTTGGACTATGGGAGATTATTTTTTTGTGATGAGATCCACTTGTCAGGTGCATCATTACGGGGGGTTCAATAGCTATATCAGATTTTATTAACTCTTTCTTGGTGGTGGTTAAAAAAATCATTATTCTTCTTTATGGTTTTTAGCATCTTTCACTGTTCACCGTACATAAAATAATGTGTTATCTTTATTCTCTTGGTCATCACGATTACGGCGATACCCCATTTATATGGCTTTTTATATTGTGCAGACTATAGGACATTTTGTGAGAATGTGCTGTTTTTGCATAGCCAATAGGAGGTTATAACTTTGTGACGCTTTAACATATCCAGGGGATTTTTAAATAGTTTTCCCGTCACACATTGTACTTCAAAGTAATAGAAACATTTTGATGATATCTTTTAGGTTCAGAATTTTGGGTGGAATTTTTCTCATTTTTATGAAAATCACCAAAACCCTTATTTAGAGGCACATGCTCAGGTCTAAGTGACTTTGAGAGGCCTAAATAACAGTAAAACCCCATAAATCATGCCATTTTAGAAGCTACACCCCTCAATGTGTAAAAAAATCAACTTTAAGAAGTGTGTTAACCCTTTAGATGCTTCACAGGGGTTAAAACAAAATGGAAGTGTAATTTACAAGCTGTAATTTTTTTTAGACAATATAGTAATTTTGGCCAAAAATTAAACTGTTACAAAGTATTAAATGACGAAAAACTCCACAAAGTTTGATACCCAATTTCTCCCGAGTATGAGGATGCCCCACATGTGTTGGTGACTGCTGTACGGCCGCACGGCGCGGGCATAGAATGGAAGGAGTTCCATTCAGAGCAGATCTGCAATGTCACATTTTACAGGCTATAAAATGTTTATTTTTTTGTAATTTGGACATATGGGGGACTATGGGAGATTATTTTTGTGGATGAGATCCACTGTCAGGTGCATCATTTACGGGGGGTTCAATAGCTAATAATCAGATTTTATTAACTCTTTCTTGGTGGTGGTTAAAAAAATCATTAATTCTTCTTTATGGTTTTTAGCATCTTTCACTGTTCACCGTACCATAAAAATAATGTGTTATCTTTATCTCTTGGTCATCACGATTACGGCGATACCCCATTTATATGGCTTTTTATATTTTGCAGACTATAGGACATTTTGTGAGAAATGTGCTGGTGTTTGCATAGCCATGGTGACTGCTGTACGGCCGCACGGCGCGGGCATAGAATGGAAGGAGTTCCATTCAGAGCAGATCTGCAATGTCACATTTTACAGGCTATAAAATGTTTATTTTTTTGTAATTTGGACATATGGGAGATTATTTTTTTGTGGATGAGATCCACTTATCAGTTGCATCATTTATGGGGGGGTTCAATAGCTAATAATCAGATTTTATTAACTCTTTTTTGGTGGTGGTTAAAAAAATCATTAATTCTTCTTTATGGTTTTTAGCATCTTTCACTGTTCACCGTACCATAAAAATAATGTGTTATCTTTATTCTCTTGGTCATCACGATTACGGCGATACCCCATTTATGTGGCTTTTTATGGTTAACTTGTTTTGCAGACTATAGGACTCATTTTGTGAGAAATTTGCTTGTTTTTGCATAGCCAAGTAACAATGGGCAGAACATTTATATTTTTTTGTTTACAGTGCTGGTTTAGAGCTTATTTTTTTGCGGGACAAGCTGTACTTTTTCTTGGTATCATTTTGGGGTAAATTTTACTTTTTTTTATCACTTTTTATGCGGTCAAAATGTGAAAATTTCATAATTCTTATGAGTTGTTTGTGGGTTTTTTTACAGCGTTCACTGTACGGGTTAGTGACAATTTTATTTTATTGTACAGGTTGTTACGGACGTTTTGATGCCCAATATGTTGTGTTTTTTGGTGATTTTCACTTTTTTTATGTTTTATTTGATTACTTCATGGGGCGGGACTTCAGGGGACGTTTATTCTTTTTTTTTTATAATTTTTTTCACTTATTTTTAAACTTTTTTTTTACTGTTTTATTTTGTCCCAGGGTGGGACATGAACAAGTGATCATTTGATCACTTGTTCATTGTAATATACTGCAATACTGCATTTTGCATAGGCTGACAGCTGCACTGTTAGATCGTGCACAGTGCACGATCCTAGCAGGCAGCTGCTATGGGCAGCCCTGGGGTCCTTATCGGAGGGTGCCGTTCGTCGTGCCTATGCACCTTAGACCCCGCCGTCACTGTGACCGCAGCGTCTATGGGGTTAAACAGCCGGGATCGCGACTATCGCGATCCCGGCTGTTACTGCTGGATCCCGGCTACCGCGCACCGCCGGTATCCCGCGGTGACCTCACGGGCTCAGCTTCTGAGCCCGGGCGATCGCCATGACGTTATGCTACGTCAAGGTGCGGGAACGACCCGCATCCTATGACGTAGTATCACGTGAAGGTGCAGAAAGGGGTTAAGGACCTCTTGTCTCAACTTCTTTGTTCTTGTGTATAAAATCTCTGTCACTTCAGAAAGCCTGTTATACCATGCCTGATGAAGGGGCCTATGCTGCCCCAGAAGCTTGCTTGTAACATCTTATATTTCAGTTAGCCATTAAAAGGTATCACAATCTCAAGAACGTTACTTTATTTGACCTATCATACGCAAAAGGCATTTTCATTAAAACACATGCGAGTGTTATGGTTGCTGCTAGAGGTCCTGGTCCGCTGGGATCCCTGGTGCCTGTACGCCCTCCTGCCCTATTGTCTCTAGGTGAGCTATGAGTGGGGTTATTACTAGTATGTCGGCGTAGGCATTTCTCTCCACCCTGCCCTCCACTATTACCCAAGGATCATGGCTATTACTAAGGATATTATAAACTACCTCAATTACTTTGTTTGCTGCTGGTCCCCCCCACTCGGCAGAAACAAATTATCCATGAAGAGGGCCTAGTTATTAATGAGGCATGGTGGGCCCTTAGTGCATCGAGAACAATTGGACAACTTTGGTGCAGCCGTTGGCTCACTATTTTGTGTGTATAATTGTATAATTATGTAACAAACTGTAATGGTATGCTGGTATTTTTTTGTGTGGGGAGAGCCACCACTCTTTTGGGGGTTTGTGGGCTGGTATGAGGAACTGGTTGCCTAGGAAGTGGTTTAAACCTGCTATTCCATCAATAATTATGGGAATGTAAGGTCAATTGTTAATAAGAGTTATAAACTCTTGTTAGAAACTCTGGTTAGATTTCGCAATTCTTTCAGAGAAAGTATTCTACTATGTTTCTCGGAAACAAGGTCGAGGGAAGATCATACTGATCATTCCCTTCTAGAATTTCAGATGGTCAGGGCAAATAGGAATAGCGGGTAAAAAATGGGGGGGCGGTGGATTATTTTAATACATCATTATAAAATGGTTACATCCGGGTCATGTGGCAGTTAAAGAGATTTTTTGGATCGCATGTTGAATTTTTGGTGATAGCTCTTCGTCCTTTTTTACCTCCCACCTCTGGTATATGTGATTTCTGTATATGTTCCTCCATCTGCTTATGGGGCTGCTGCAGGGGAATTGATTGGAGCTAGGGTAAGTGCCTTACAAACTATTAATCCATTCTTTTATCCCGGTGGTTGGTGACCTAAATCATTTGGATTTGTCAACTGTGTGCTCGGACTTAATGCATTTTGTGACTTCTTGTACTAGAAGGAATACAATTTTAGATTATGATAATGGGGAACGGGATATTAGTCTTGTGCCCTCCCAGCCGTGGGGAAATCTGATAATATTTTGGTGCACTTAAGGTGTAATTATTGTCCTCTGGTAAAAACGAAGCCAGTGTTGAACACGTTCATACATCGCAGGTCGGCTGAGAGAGGCTTACTTTAAAGCCTGTTTTGATATTACTGATTGGTCAGTGTTTGTACCTGTTGAGTGGTAAGAACTGGATGTGTTGAGTCTGTTACTGGTTATATGAACTTTTGTGTTGACATGTTTCTTTTGGAGGAGGAGGTGAAAGTTTACCCTTATAACATACCTTGGATTACGTTCAATTTAAAATGTCTTCTGAATGAGAAGAAAGCACTTAAAAACAATGAGTAGGAGATTAGGATGGCACAAAACATGCTAAAGGCAGGGATAAGGAAGGCCAAAAAATCGTATAAGGATATATTGGGGAGGAAACTGTTGCTATATCGTAGCAAGAAAATCTGGCAGGGCGTTAGGAAGATATGTGGCTTAAAGGGGTTGGTGGGGTGGTGGGGCACATTGAATTTGTTAATTCTTTAAACAGGCATTTTAACAGGTTCTGATCTGAAGGAAAGGTGTCACCCATAAATCACCGAGAGACTACTTTGATAATGTGGGCAGTTCTTAGTGGTTAATAGTTTGGAGGTGGAGGAGCAATTACGGAAAATTAATTACCGTAAAGAGAGTGGACCGGATGTGATTGTTTTGACAAATGCGCAATGGCCTTGAGTCATGTGTTCGCTCACATATTCAATCGCAGTCTTCGTGAATCTCACGTCACATTGAACCTGTCCCAAAGAAATGTCTGGTGGTTAAGTTGGACGATTATCGATTTCTTGACGTCTGTTATAAAGACTCTGGAGCAATTGATTTTGAATCATCTGCAAGTTGTGACAAAGTCTTTCTCTGACCGGCTGCAATTTGCTTATCAAAAAAATGTGGGGGTTAAACATGCAGTTATTTTTTGCATACTCTTATCTTGAAGTACCGTATTTTTCGGACTATAAGGCGCACTAAAAATCCTTTGATTTTCTCTGAAATCAAAGGTGCGCTTAATAGTCCAGTGCGCCTTATATATGAACCATACTTATACACAACAGCTGCCTTGAACTGTGCACAGGTCTGCCACCTGCTGGTCATTTATCCTTATAATCAGGTGCGCCTTATATATGAACCTAGACGTTTTAGCAGGCATTTATTGATGGTGCGCCTTATAGTCCGAAAAATACTGTATGTGGACCAGTGGTCCGGATTGTTTTTCAACTTCTCAAATGCCTTTAACTCTGTTCAGCCCATTTCCTGGGTGAGTACCTGGAAAGCTCTTTAAATGCTGCAGTCACCATAACGAGGGTGCCTAGACATCCAGGATTATGAATACCACAACAAAGTATTCAGTATATACAACCGGGGCCCCATGGTGATTGCACAGGCTCAGCTTCTGAAGATCACCAAGATGTAACTATATGTCAAGGTATGGTGACTACCCATACCATTAGATGTAATGTCAACTCTGTGTGCGAGAATGGATTAATAAGCTTGGTTGCTCTGCCCTGTTCCCATTTCAGTTTATCTATGTCCTTCTAATACATTGGTGCCCAAATATGTACACATTATTCCATCTGTGGTCTGACTAGTGATGTCACTAGAAAATCAGTTAAGAACTGACTTTTTATAAACGCCCTACATGTGACCCTAATCTCTGGCCTGGAAATATTACAGAGTCCAAGTGCATTTGAGATCTACTTTGTTACCTTCCACAGTATTGGCTGACAATTGTTGATGCTCTGAGTTGCAATAAATTTAAACATATTTAAAAGTTTAAACATTTTTTTTTATTTGGGGTTAAAAGTGGAAAAAAAGGTTTTCTTGTAATTTATAGTACTTTTTAAAAAATTTTCAAATTAACTCAAAATGAATATTATTACTGAATTCCCTATTTTGTTTCGGTCGTTTTGATATATGATATCTATAGTCTTGGGCAAACAGGGCGACTATGGGGAAGCTTTTTGTAGTGTAGTGTATGCTTTTATTAGATGTGGAAATGTCTTTGATTTTTATGAATATTTATTATTTTTTTTGTGTGTTTTTTACTTTATATCTCCTCTATGAGGTCATAAGAGATCCCTGGGGGACATTTTCCATTTTTATTTTTAATTTTAAGAGCCTCAGTTACAGGGGAAATGACCACCTGTCACTGGGGATTCTAATAAGAGCTGGACTGGGTCTAATCACGTGACTGCCTAGTCTATGAAGCTGTCTACTATTAGTCTACTACTCTATGTATCAATCTCCTTTAGTGTGATGCTGTGAGGTGCAGAGAAGCAGAAGCGACCTGGGACCTGTGCCCACTGATGTCTAAAGTCAGCGGGCGATCCCAGAGGAGTTAAAAAAATGAGAGGCCTGTAATTGCCCTCATAGATAGACATCAACTATGAGAGAAAAAATGTGAAAACAAATCCAGAAAATCACATTGTCTGATAATTTATTTGCAAATTATGGTGGAAAATAAATAGTTGGTTAATAACAAACGTTCATCTCAATACTTTATTATATTTCCTTTTTTGCTAATGACCAAGGTCAAATGTTTTCTGTAAGCCTTCACAAGGTTGGCACACACTGTTGCTGGTATGTTGGCCCATTCCTCCATGCATCTCCTTTAGAGCAGTGATATTTTGGAGCCGTCGGTTTTCTATGAGATGGTACATCGCTTTACAAATAGGTTGCTAAACAGACGGATTATATTTTCGGGCTGTGGTCATGAGGACACGTTTTTTCATGTTTGGTGGACTTGTCCTATAGTAGTATCCCTTTGGTCAGAAGTGTGGACCATGATCCATAATTTGACATGTGTGGTACTAGAAAGGAACCTTTAAATAGCACTTTTGAACGACACAATCCAGAGGTTCCTAAGGCTAAATAGAAGCTAATACAATACATTTGTCTGGCAGCAAGAATAGCCATAGCACGAGTAATACAAAACTCACGTAGATCACGGTCAACTACCATCTGAGAAGTCTATTAGAGGGTACAGCTAACATATGGGGACTCTGGTGCTCCTTTATTTCAAGGGTTTACTAGCTCTTGTAATCAAGGGGATATATATTGAGATTGCTTCCCCTATTTCTTACCCGATCATAGCCCCTTGACCCCCCTTTTTTCCCTTCTTCATCCTTTACCCATTCCTCCTTTGTTTTACTGTCCTATTGCTTTATTGTATTTTACTATGTCATCTCGTCTCTGTTAACCTGAGCCTATACAGCCGGCTTTTATTGTTTGTAATGCCTTTTTCGCAATGATACCTTCCACTTTGATAGAGGCTAATAGACGAGAGTTGAAAACAAAGTATTTCCATGAGAGCTGGAGACTGCTTGGCCACTCCAGGACCTAGAAATGGTGTCAGTACCTGTCCAGCAACCGCGCAATCACAACCAGGCTTGGTGCTAGCTGTCAGACTAGGTAAGTGGTGGCGAACTCTCCCTGCGGGCTAAGGCCCTGCCTAAAGCAGATAGACCGCCCTGGCAAGGGCGAACCCACTATCAGGAACCTAATTGACAGTCCCTGAGGGACCCTACAAGTTGATAGGGAATACTAACTTTGTCTGGCAGCTGATGGATGGTGAAGCGGACAGGTAACCGGAATACAGGTATAGACCAGTGTTCACACTGGTGCACAGAAACCGACACAAGACTGAGACAGGAAGGTGGGGTCACACTAGGAGATAAATGATACTGAATGGACAAACAACAGACAGATAAGTGGAGTCAAACAAACCGGGTCAAAACCAAGATGGCGACAAAGGTACAGAATCGTATAACAAATAGAATGGTCAGTAAGCAAATCAGAAGTCAATACACAGAATAGCAAGAACCGCAATGGCAAGAGCACTAGATGACCCAATTAAGGGGTTGGGTAGAATCTAAGGCAGTAATGGACACTACTTTCAGCACTGAGTGGCTCAGCCGTCCATCGCTCAAACCACAGCTGCAGACAAAACGAGTACAAAGACACACCCAGCTTTCCCAGGATCAGACATGGAGCTGTCAATCACAGGCAGCCCTGGGTGTGGTTTTCCAGCAAGGAGACTGAAACCTGATCCCATTAGAACAATTTGTGAGTTATGACAATGGTTCTTATGAAGCCACCCCTTCATTTCCCTGGTGGTGTACTTTGGTTCATTGTCATGCCTTCCACTTTGATAGAGGCTAATAGACGAGAGTTGAAAACAAAGGATTTCTATGAGATCTGGAGACTGACTTGGCCACTCCAGGACCTTGAAATGGTTCTTAGGAAGCCACCCCTTCATTACCCTGGCGGTGTACTTGGGTTCAACTTGACCCAGTCACGTTTCATCTTTAATCCCCTTCTTGATGGAAGAAGGTTTGCATTTAAAATAAATTTAGTGGTAGTATAGGATGCTTGCATTCTTTGTTTGCTTAGCATAATATTCTGACAAGTATGCAACTGCAGTTATACATTGTACTTAGGGCAGGAGACAGGTAAGAGGGCAGAGGAAAATTTACAATTATGTTTGTCTAAAAATGTTTTCCATTTTCTCTGTTTGCTATGGTTGTTTTACTTTCCTACTGATCTTCTATTTCACCAGTACCAACTATCCATATCAATGCCTCACTTCTTCACTCACCCACACACTCTATATGTTATGTAACCATACTAACCTATCACAGTGCTCTGCTGTGAAGCAAGACAAATCTTTGAAGCATCTTTTGTCTCTCGCTTTCTATAGGCAACATCTCTCCTAACCCAGGCCCACCTAATGCTTATTTTAACACTTCACACAGAAACCCTAGAAACACTAAAGATTCAGTGTATCCCCTCTTCTCCTCCTCCACCCGTAACCCCTTTTAAATGTGCCCTATGGAATGCCGCTTTGTGTGTAATAAACTAGAATTTGTTCATGGTCTCTTTCTTTTTAAGTCCTTTGAGTTGCTTGCTGTCACAGAAACATGGATCCAGCAGGATGACTCTGCCTTAGTTGCAGCATTGTCTTATGGCGGCTTACACCTTTCTCACTGCTCCAGACCTGAGAATAGGCAGGGAGGAGGGGTAGGCATACTACTCTCTCCAAATTGCACCTTCCAGGTCATTCCTCATGTACCCTCTCATACCTTTCCATCTTTTAAAGTCCACAACCTCAGACTATTCTGCCTATATTCTCTTTGAGTGGCTGCAGTACAACGTCCTCCCAGCTCACCCTATCAGTTCCTTGACCACTTTGCCTCTTGGCTCCCTCACTTTCTATCCTGTGACATTCCAACCATCATCATGGGAGACTTTAACATCCCTATTAACACTCCTCTTTCCCCAAGCACCTCTGAGCTGTTACCACTAACTACTTCTCTAAATCTCGCACAACTCTCTGATTCCCCCACTCCAGGGACTTGTCTTCTTGACTTTCTTCAGTATCTAATTTTACCAGTTCTTCCTTTCCACTTTCTAACCTTCTTTCTTTTAATTTCAATAATTCTTCATCTTCTCTGAACTGGAACCCACGCACCATTGATACTCACCAACTCACAGAAACCTTACAGGCTGCACTGTCCCCCATCTCCTCTTTCACCTGTACGGCCCTGGCTACTGACCACTATAATAATACTGTCAGAAGCACCATAGATGAGATGGCACCACTCTCTATCAGGAATTTTCAACACAGAAGCAGGCAACCTTGGCACACGGAAAAAAAACTTGTTTACTTTGGCAGTGTATCAAAATCGCACACATCTGCAGACTTTAAACACTTTACATTTATGGTTAAAAAAAACTATAATTATGCTCTTCACCTTGCTAAACAGGTCTATTTCAATAATATAATATCATCTCTAACAACCCTAAAAGGCTCTTAGATACTCTTCACTCCTTACTAACACGAAAGGTGCAGCCACCAGTCACAGACCTTGGGGCTGAAGATCTGGCCACCTACTTTAACCCCATAATGCAAAAAGACATTACTGTACGTCTTGATGCGTGGGGGGGGGGGGAGTATGAAGCGGGCTCATAGGATGAGCCCTCTTCATACTCACTGAGTGTTTGCTTCACAATGGAGCAAACACCCGTCACTAACACCTGCGATCGGTGCTAGCGTGGGAACTGCCATCTTGGCTATGATTTTCGCTCACCGTGATGTCATCAGGGAGCGATCTGTTTCCATGACAGCCTCGGGTCACACAATCCGAGGCCATCATGTTTTAGGCTATATATTACAATGTGCGATTTAGATGGTGTGAAAAATGCCCATATACTGCCATAATTTAGTATGGAAGTATATTGTAGGATCAATCAGACAACCAAGGGTTAAAGTACCCTAGGGGGTCTGAAAAATAGTAAAAAAAAAAATTGCAATCGCCCACTTTTCCTTAGAAGTTATATAAATATAAATGAACAGGAAAAATCATAAACACATTAGATATTGTTGCGTCCAAAAATGCCCAATCTATCAAAATATAATAATGTTTTTTCACGGCATTTAACCCTGTAACAGAAAATTTTGCCATTTTGAAAAATATAAAAAATTCAATAAAAAGTGATCAGAAGCTTGCATAGTCCTAAAAATGATAGCACTGGAAGCGTCATCAAAAGTCGCAAAAAATGACACCACCCACAGCTATGTACACCAAAGTATGAAAAAGTTATTAACGCCAGAAGACAGCAAAATTCTGAAAAAAAAAATTGTACAGGAGGTTTTCATTTTTGTAAATGTATGAAAACAATATAAAATCCATACAAATGTGTTATCTCCATGATCCTACTGATCCAAAAAATGATGTAGACATTTGGGGTGCACAGTGAAAGTCATAAAATCCAAGCCCACAAAAAAATGGAGCAAATATGCTTGTTCATCATTTTTTTCCCGCTGCCCAGTACACGGCATGGAATAATAAATACCATCACTATGAAGTGCAACTTATTATGCAGAAAACGCGCCCATACACAGCTCTTTACTTGGAAAAATAAAAAAGTTATAGATTTTTGAAGGTGGGGAGTGAAAATGAAACGCAAAAACGAAAAAGGGTGGGTCAGAAAAACCTTCTCTGGACCCATCCAGTGCTGCAAACTCCCGCCAGCTTTTAACTTTCCTTCATCTCAACTCCTAACCTGGTCTGTTCTCAAAAATCCGTTATCTCTCGGCTACCTTCTTCCTTGACCCCTACAATCTGGTTTCGTACTATGCCACTCCACTGAACTGTTCTTTCTAAAACTCCAATGATCTCCTCACTGCTAATCCAAAGGTGACTATTCACTCCTCATTCTTATGAATATATCAGGAGCATTCATACTGTGGACCACCAGCTCCTACTCAGGATCTTTCACTCCATTGGCCTAAAGGACACTGACTCTCTTAGTTTCTTCCTATCTCTCTGACCACATGTGTCTCCTCTTTTGGATCATTCTCTTCTTATCTTCCTCTCACTGTCGGGGTTCCTCAGGCTCAGTCTAGTCCCTCTCTCTTTTCCCTATATACTGCCACATCAGACATCCATCACAGATTTGGTTTCCAGTATTACTAGGATGACACCCAGCTGTAATACTTCGAACGTAACTTCACCCCTGCTTTAATCCAGAACACTAGTGACTGTCCTCTGCTGTCTTTGCATTAGGTCCTCTCTCTTCTTAAACTTAATCTTTTTAAGAACTCCTATCTTTCCACCATCTACTAACCGACCCAATCCATGACTCCTCCATCTCCGGTCTGTGGGATCACTATAGCACCAAGGCGCAGGTCCGCTGTACTGCTGGACTCCAACCTCTCCTTTGCACCATATATACAATGGGGCAGATTTACTTACCTCGCCCATTCGCGATCCAGCGGCGCGTTCTCTGCTCCGGATTCGGGTCCGGCCGGGATTTAAGAAGGTAGTTCTTCCGCCGTCCACCAGGTGGCGCTGCTGCGCTGAAAGTCATCTCATCGCGCTGGAATGCACCACCTCGGACCAGGTGAAGGTAAGCGGTCCCCAAGCGACACTTTTTCGGTTTTTAAATGCGGCGGTTTTTCCGAACACGTCGGGTTTTCGTTCGGCCACGCCCCCCGATTTTCGCCGCGCATGCCGGCGCCTATGCGCCACAATCCGATCGTGTGCGCCACAATCCCGGGGCAGTTCAGGTACAATCGGCGCAAATCGGAAATATTTGGGTAACATGTCGGGAAAACGCGAATCGGGCCCTTAGTAAATGACCCCCAATATCTTGCTCGCTCTTGCTGCATGCATCTCAGAAACATTTCCAGAATCTGCCATTTCTGACAATTAAAACTTCTAAAATGCTTCTTGTTGCAGTGTCAGACTGGGATTCCTTGGGCCCATCACAGCTATATGTTTGTTACATAATCTATTAATAAACACCAAATACTTGAACTAAATAATCAAATAAGCAAAAATATGTATAAACGTTGTCCTGCAATGGCAGAATAATTTAATGATCTTGATGTAGACTGTACATTGTGTTTTTAAATCTAGGGACGAAGTAGTTAGTGTCTGACTAGTTTAAAAAAAAATTGCCATCTTCTGACGCTAATAACTTTTTCATACTTTGGTGCACGGATCTGTGATGTGTCATTTTTTGCGAAATGAGACAACGTTTTCATTGCTACCATTTTGAGGACTTTTCATTACATTTTTTATGTCATTTAAAAGGTGTAAAAGTCGGGTTTCGGATATTTGGGCGCCATTTCCCGTCTCGGAGGTCACCGCCGATTATAACCATTTTTATATTTTGATAGATTGGGCATTTTGGGAAACCTAATGTGTCTATGATTTTTACTGTTTATTATGTTTTATATCAGTTCTAATATTTTAGTAATTTTTTACATTTTTTAAACTTTTTTCTTTTTTTTTTCACTATTTCTTAGAACATCTAGGGTACATTAACCCTAGATGGTCCAATCGTTCTTACCATATGCTGCAATAATAAATGCCAGCCCCCATATAGTATACAGTCAGCCCCCATATAGTATACAGCCAGCCCCCATGTAGTATACAGCCAGCCCCCATAGAGTATACAGCCAGCCCCCATAGAGTATACAGCCAGCCCCAATGTAGTATACAGCCAGCCCCCATATAGTATACAGTCAGCCCCCATTATAGATATACAGCCCAGCCCCCATGTAGTATACAGCCAGCCCCCAGTAGTATAAGCCAGCCCCATAGAGATACAGCCAGCCCCCAGTAGTATAGCAGACATATATTACAAGCCAGCCCCAGTAGTATACAGCAGCCCCCATATATAGTAGACGCCAGCCCATTTAGTATACAGCCAGCCCCCATGTGTTCAGCCAGCCCCCATATAGTTACAGCCAGCCCCCATAGTTACAGCCCGCCCCCATTATAGTATACAGCAACCCCCCTGCCAAGCGCATAAAAAACTTAATACTCACCCTCAGGTGTCCGGATCGTCGGCACGGGTCCTGATCTTCAGCGCAAGGCTCCCGATCTTCGGCGTGGTTCCCGGCGGCTCCTCTTCTCTCTTCTTTCTTCTCTAGCCGGCAGAGTGGCGTCCATGCGATCTGCCGGTGGGCGCACACTATGAGAGAAGAGGAGCCGCCGGGAACCACGCCGAAGATCGAGAGCCTTGCCAACGATCCGGACACCTGAGGGTGAGTATTAAGTTTTTTATTTTTTAATTGACTCGTGTATAAGCCGAGGTGAGTTTTTTCAGCACATTTTTTGTGCTGAAAAACTCGTCTTAAACACTTATACACAAGTATATACGGTAACCACTGTCTATAGTGGCTTTAGCCTGTTTAAGCCGGCTAGGTACCAAAATATTTATTAGATTACAAGATTATTATTAAAGGGAACCTGTCACCAGGAGACCCATTTTTAGCACTCCCCCAGTCCCCACAGAGCATAGTACATACACTGCCAAAATAGGTTTTACAGAAAAAAAGATATGTTATATTGTAACTTTCATTAGCATCTGCTGTGTGACTAGGCAGTTGCCAAAGGGGAGGTTCTGGAAGGAGCAGTCCCCCCCCACCCTTGGGAAACATGTGACCTTTTCAAATATATGAATAACTCCCCACACTCGGGATTGGCTGTAGAGGAGCAGGGGGCGTCGCTAAGCCAAGTGATGGGTGTTTTCATATATTTGAAAAGGTCACATGGAGAAGCAATTTCCCAAATGTGGGGGGGGAACTGCTCCTTTCCAGCCCCTCCCAATAGGCAACTGCCTAGTCACACAGCAGATGCTAATGAAAGGTACAATATAACATATCTTTTTTTCTGTAAAACCAATTTTTAATACAAAAACACTTTGGCAGTGTATATACTATGCTCTGTGGGGACTGGGGGAGTCTAAATGTCAATTTTAGATGTTAAGGGATATTATTCTTCAAAAATAGGTCATACATGGATATAAAACCTCCTTTAGTACTTTAATTAGTTAAAAAGTCCCCTCTCACTTTGGTTTCAATCTTTTTAGGCACCAGGCATTTGACTTGACTAAGTGTACCGTTTGGCCCTTTATTGGGACACCTTAACCAGTTTAAAGGGATAGCCCTCACTTCCAAAACATGCAGCAAGAACCTTACTGGTCTGAATAGTCATCATTCTCATAAAATTTTTCCTAATTCTTTTAAAGTGACCAAATTATATGTTGGTCAACCTTTTTTTTGTAGTGACCGTTCCTAAAAAGGGCTGATCTCTCTTCATACATTGTGGGTGTTGGCTGCTATATGGATCACACACCACCACTCACACCTGCCATGGTGGCTTGCACCGATCGTGGGTGTTCACCACTAACCTGCCGCTGGTGGCAGGTAAATTTTGGCAGTGCGTGGGCACCATCATCCAGGAGCGGCAATCCATTCCCATGACAGCCTGGAGTCTTTGTGAGACTTTAAGACCTGTCATTTGGCAGGATCTACAACAGTAAACCAGATTATCGAAAATTCCTCATATACTGCAGTACTGTAGTACCAGTCAGTGCACAGTCTACAGTACATACAGCCATTGGTCTACAGTCTAGTTAGGTTTCACATAAAGTGACAATTATTTGTGATGGTTAAAAACAGGTCTCCAAGAAGAGGTGGCAGAAGGAGCCAAAAGGTGTTTAGTAGGGGATGGGGAATTATAGCTAGTTCACATGGCTGTACTAACAACACGTCAACAGATGAACAACTCATCCAACAACGATCTTGGTCACATTTTACAGGTAGAACGTAGCAGAATTCCACAGATCATAGTTTGTTTAATGCTTTCTATATCCCCTCAGGACAACAACACTGTACTTGAACCATCACCACATCAAATAGCTGTCATTCCATAGGGATTGAGGGACCTGTACTAAGAATAGACATGCAAAAGTTTAATGAATCTGTCACATACAGTACACTTTTCATTGATAAACTATAGCCAATATGAAAATTAGCTTGCTAGCTAAACCACCACTTTAAGTCCAAAGTCATGAAGGTGTTGGTTCATGATAGTTCCATAAAACGGAGAGAGGATAAAGTTGTACAGATGCCATGGGGGACATAGATCAAAGACCTTATTCCGGAATTTTTGATAAAATAAAATCACAAAATAGGGCCTTTACTAAATTTTGCATTTACATGCAACTTTGTGCATGTATACACCACTGATAACATTTTTAAATAGAAGGCAGAAAGCTCTGTAAGGTAAGCCTGTTAAAACAGATCTATATTAACTGTTATCTATAAAAAGTTGTAAACATTCGAGTACTCCACAGTAAATGAGTGGCGGTGAAGTAATATGTAACAAATAAATGAGTCTGTAAGGATTGTAAATCCAATGATGGCTGGTGATTAAGGTAATGCAAGTAAGAATCTGGCAGATATTAATAGTATGAGAGTCAAAGGCCTAGTACTGCCTGTAGAAGAACATGATATTATGCTAAACTAGTTAAAGAGCACATTCATTTTATAGACTCTAAAGTGATATTATCATCCTAGCCTCTAATAGTGACTCATCCTTGGAAAAAGTGACTCTTCTCAGCTCATTTGCAAATGATTTTGTGGACAAACAGGTGACATAAGACAGGGAATACTGGAAACTTCATTTAATACCCTACCCGAGAGCACAGGTAGTTAAGTGGGTTATAACCTTGAGAAAGTGTCTCATTAATGCCATTAATGTTGCCTAAGTTTGACCTCTAGTTTCCTTTCGTAAGCTTTTTCTATTCTCCTTCATCAACAGATGCATGTATCATAAGAGTTGCTTTAATACTCACTGAAATCATTGCCATATTGCT
Organism: Engystomops pustulosus; assembly: GCA_019512145.1. NCBI lineage: Eukaryota > Metazoa > Chordata > Amphibia > Anura > Leptodactylidae > Engystomops > Engystomops pustulosus. Next base: position 159,648,378 of record CM033643.1, read on the forward strand.
CCATCAGTTCAGAAAATACATGGCAATCTTCAAACCCCTGTAAAAAGAAAACAAAAAAATGACTTGGTAAAACTAAAACACAATACACATTACAGTTTCTTTTTTATAATATTACCAGAATATTAAGATTTTGCTAAGAATTGCATCTAGAATTGTTCGAGGCAGTTATCGGTGTTTACATCACACAATGGGGCCTGATACTATCGTTGTATGTGCAACAGAAATGGACAAAAGCTCTTAAAGAAAATCTGATCCAAACCACAAACCTAATGCAGAAAATTATTTTCTTTTATCTGATACCTGAACCAATGGTTCTAGCTACTAAAGAACTCAAAGCCTGACTCTTCTGTGGCACAATATATGTCTGTTTTCTGCTCATTTTCATATGACTGTGGAGGAGATTTGTTATAAAATAACTAGCAAGCTATTACAAAGGGGATTTCTAGAAATTATATACTGTGCTGCTCAACATTATAGGCACCCCTTCATTTTTTCATAAACTGAAAAAATATCTTTAGAAATAAGTGGAAATGCACAAAAGTGATAACCTCAGGAATTCTTAATTACTAGTCAAAGGTGATACAGTGATACATCAAAATATTTCTCACATCTACTTTAAGCTTTAGCAAAGAGCTATAGCCATTTTGTGTTTGATCTCTCTTCTCCAGGGGCTACCAAATTGCATATCTTGCCAAAGAACAATGGAAACCTGTTATCACAGTATGGAGTACTATGCACAATAGTCAAGTGGGATTCAGATGAGCACCTCATCTGGAGCCTGGTTCTTTTCCACTTGATCCAACATTTTTCTATATGTGAATACTCTAATCAGGCTCCACTATAGTATTCCTCATGATGTAGGCTGCGAGATTAATGAAATCTGTTATCTTTTTCCATATGTGGAATAATTACATAATTGGTCCCAGAATACATGTAGAAGGAAATTTATTATTGTATTTTTTAAAGCTGCCAGGTGGTCTGCGTCCCTATCCAGATTTGGGTCCAGTTTCATTCAAATTAATTTTTACCAAGTTCTGAACCACACAATGTTGCCATATATGCCAAAGATATTGCAGCTATGCTATTATGTGTAATTGTCTAAACTGCCACATAAAGTTTTCTAAGTTGTACCACCAATTAACACCCAAAACCACTCTTTCCATCAACCCAGTTCCAAACGATTTTTCTGATCATATAAACTTAAGATATTTGGGTGGGGTCTTTCAGATTTCCTTAGATACAGCAAACAATGCCTTTGTCATTAGCCATTACATAATATAATCTACCTGTTGAGCAATAGTGAACAGAATGTACCCTCACCACCAAGGGTTGCATCTCCTAATCCCTGAGTATTCTGTCCTTGTTAGGATATCTGGTCTACTTTCCCCATTGGTAAATTCTCATGACTGCTCGAACTCCAAATGGAACGGATGCAATTAACCCCTTCAGGACATAGCCAGTTTGTACATTAAGGCTAAGAATCTTTTTTTTTGTAATCTGACATGTGTAGCTTTATATGGTTATAACTTTTAAACAATTTAAAATACCAAAATAATTTTGATCTTTTTCATGTCACATTGGCCCAGATTCACTATTATAAATCTCCCTGTCTCTGCTAGTTTTTGGGCTTCTGCCCCTCACTCGCCACTATGGTCCGAGCTTGTGCTGGGGTGTGAACACCTAGTCAGCCACATTTCCTATAGTCTCCGCCTGGTCTACAGGTCGAAACTAGCAGATTTTTGTGCACATATTCACTAAAAGGCCAGACCACCCGCAAAGTAATGAATTCCCCCATTGTACTTCATGTTAATGGGAAAGTTTGGTTCACATGTTTAAAAATGATGAAAACATAATGTTGAGATATGGGAACTGTTAGTATGTAACTAATTTGAGTGGTACAACTATTGGTCTCAAATTCAGATAATTTTGAATTTTAAAGTGTCCTTTTATAGACAACGTCGAACAGACTTTGCCTTTTTGTTCCCAAATTTCTAGATTTACATTTTTGGGGGTAATTTTTTTAACACCTTGATGACATGACCAATTTACAGCTTCCTGACAAGGCCAATTTTTTCAAATATCACATGTGGTTATAACTTTGGAACACTTTAACATATCCAAGTGATTTTGAGACTGTTTTCTCTTGCGCACTTCATATTAGGTGAAAAATGTAGGTAATATGTTTTCTATTTATTTATGAAAAAAACATATTTGGCAACATTTTAAAAAAATTCTTGATTTTTGAAATGCTAAATTTTCTACACCAAAATAACTAACATTTAATGTCTGCTTTATGTTGTAGAATGTTATGAGGTTTAGGACTTAGGAGCGATTTTTCACATTTCCCTAAAAACCGCAAAACCATTCTTTTGAGGGATCTGCTCATCTTTCATCTTGGTAGACCTAAATAATAGTAAAACCCCAAAGTTTAATGCCCAATTTTTATCAAATATGCAAATACCCCATATGTCGTGATAAACTGCTGTATGAGCACACTCCATGGCATTGAAAGGAAGGTGCACCATTCAGAGCAGATTTGCATTGTCACTTTTTTTTTTAATTACTGCAAACAGATTTATTTATTAATGACATGCTATATACAGTAAAAGTAATAAACTACATGATTTTGGCATTAAAGGGAACCTGTCAACTCCGAGCAGCCAAATAAACCCCGGACAGTACCTTAGCACACTGTAGAGTCATCTCAATGCTTCTAATCCTGTTACTCTGCGTTGCTGTTGTGTTATAAAAACAACTTCTTGTCATTGTTCATTTATGCAGTCAAGGAGGCTAAACAGCTTTCCGATCCACTCAAGCTCTGCTTGCCTTCTCACGGCTGCTCTCGCTTGAACCCATTTGCTTGAATCATTACACTCCAGTTTCAAACTTCCCCACATGCACAGTCCGCTGTTAGTCTGATCAGAGGTTACGGGTTCCCTTTAAATATAATGTCCATGTACTTAAAAAGGACAACCAAAAGCCAAACAAAATTTATTCTATGACCCCGTGTATAAAAAGTGAGCCCAAATGTTTTTTTAATATATTTATCATAACGATATTAAGCTAATTTATTATTACGGTATTTTTCGGACTATAAGGCGCACAAAAAATCCTTTGATTTTCTCAGAAAACAAAGGTGCGCCTTATAGTGCAGTGCGGCTTATATATCCACCGTACTTACAGACAATAGCTGCCTTGAACTGTGCACAGGTCTGCCACCTGCTGGTCATTCATCCTTATAATCAGGTGCACCTTATAATCCGATGCGTCTTATATATGAACCTAGACGTTTTAGCAGGCATTTATTGAAGATGCGCCTTATAGTCTGAAAAATACGGTACATATTAGAATTTAGGATTCTTTGGTGTGTAAACCCTGTAGCCAAAAGAGTGCTCTATGCTCAAGGTACCCCTATCTGTTGCTCACATTCTCACCTAGGCCTGGGTATAGATGGGTGCCATCTCAGACCTCTACCACTTGTAATGGGCATCTTTAGATAAAAGATTTAGAATATTTAGAGTGGATTATTATTCTCATTTTTTTAAATTGCACAATTACAGACCTTCAGCCAACAGACAAAACAACAATATTCAAATGAGAAAGTGTGTGTGAAAAGTGGCGACACCCTAACCAACAAGTAAAAATGAAGATAATTAATTCAATATTCTTTTCTGCTCTGAAAATATGGCGATACTAAAACAAATCCAATCTTTTGTATTTTAGTATTTCTTTAATAAAATTGGAGAAATATACATAAAACTATATAAATAAGTATCACCGTAATCGTAAGAGTTAATAAAATTGCATCAATAAGTTAAAGACCCCCTAAAATGAATTTTTTTTAACAGTGCAACTCGTCCTGCTAAAGGAAGTACTCAGCCAACAGTCTGTTCCAAAATGAGGGTTAGGATGGACACAATTTTAGTTGCTCCTCTGGTATATTCCGCCTCCTTATACGCAATGCATTCACAATTCACGTCAAACTTTTGTTGTGAATTCATTTCCGTAAAAGGAATTATTGTAACAACTGTTAGGTCACAATGCTCCCTGTACCCCTCAATTATTTCAAACTAGGTTCACTTATTGGTTGTCACCCATGGGGGTGTGGGAGAGTCTCTTGGGGCTAGAGTCTGTGGACTCCCTGGGCCACCATGGGGGATGATGGTACTAGCCGCAACCCGTGACCGGAGTCTAATTGGCCGCTGGTCTTCGCAGGACCTCGGGAAGACAGGACCTCGGGATGGCAGGACCTAGGGATAGCAGGACCTCGGGATGGCAGGACCTCGGGATGGCAGAACCTCGGGAAGGGGGGACCTCTAGATGGCAGAACCTCAGGATGGCAGGACCTCAGGATGGCAGGACCTCAGGATGACCACCGGGATACAGGACCGCCACAGGAACACGGGAACGCCACAGGAATACGGGAATGTCACAGGAATACGGGAATGCCACAGGAACACGGGAACGCCACAGGAACACGGGAATACAGGAACACTGGAGAATAGACACTTGGAGTAAACCTAGGAACACTGGAACACTAGGAAACAGGAGGGCTTTCACCAGGCCAGGAGCCCGGAGAGGTGAATATGGGCCGGGGGCATAGACGCCACATTGCAGAGCAGGGGCACCCGTGACATTGGTTTTATGTTTTTTATTTAGGTTTTCTATTTCCTCTCCAAACCTCTTGATTTGTTAGCAGATCCTTAATAATTCTCCTACAATTTCTTTATCTATTAATTATTATTATTATTTATTTCTACTCCAAATGCTTTGTCATTGCAGAGCCTCTTGTATTTTCTGGCTTGTGTCTAGGATCACATGTAGGGTCTTTCTCACATCAGGAAACATGGCTTCCTAATCATGGAGCTGACATTTCACAGTGGCACAAACTGGGCATCACATAACGGGCATTACATAACAGGCATCACTTATTGGTTGTAACATAATGGACACCACATAACGGGCGTCACATAATAAGCACCGAATTTTCCAGAAATAATTGCAATTTCCATCTTGGGCATCATATTTGGAAACCACTTGTATGTTCAAAATGCTTATTTCACCATGTGTATTACACTACAACACATATTACACCTTGCTTAATTCTCCAAGGGGTGTGCGTTCAAAAATTAGGGTCACTTTTCAGGTTTTCATCTGTTTTATACCACTAGCGCTCTCCAAATGCATCCTGACACACGTAAAGGATTTCTGCCAAATTTGGCTTCTAAAAGGCAAATATTCCTCTTTCCCTATACTGTGCACCCATTTAACATTTTATATGCACATGTGGGGTACTTCTACACTCGGCAGAAATAGTTTTACACATTTTTGGGGGTTATTTAAAATTTTGTCTCTTGTGACTATAAAAAAGTTTTATAGTTTAAAGTGAAAAAGGGTTTATAGGAAAATTTTCACCTTTTTCCTTTTAAGGGCCTAATTGGATAATACACCTGTAGCGGCAAATACACATAGGATTTCTGCCAAATTTGGCTTCTAAAAGGCGCATCCAAAAATTAGGGTCAATTTTTGTGTTCTTCTCTGTTTGATACCACTAGGGCTCCCCAAATGCACGTAAAAGATTTCTGTCAAATTTGACTTCTAAAAGGCAAACATCCCTATTTCCTTCTACTGTGTGCCCATACAACATTTTATATACATATGTGGGGTGCTTCTACGGAAAAAATAGTTTAACACATTTTTGGGGGTTATTACATTTTGTATTCCCATTGGCCATACAAAAATTAGGGTAAAAGTGACCTTTATAGGAAAATTAGCTTTTTCTCCTTTTTAGGGCCTAATTGAATCAAACACCTTTATGGGCAAATACACATAATACACCTTGCTAAATTAACCAAGGGGTGTACTTTCCAAAATGGTGTCACTTGTTGGGTTCCCCTCTGTTTTGTACCACTAGGGCTCTCAAATTTGGCTTCTAAAAGGCAAACATCCCATTTTCCCTACTGAACCCTACTGCGTACCCATACAACATTTTATATACATGTGTGGGGCAATTCTACACTTGGGAGAAATAGTTTTACACATTTTTGGGTGTTGTGTCATCTTTTTTCCCTTATGGCTTAAAAAAATTTGAGTTAAAAGTGACATTTTTGAGAAAATTCTCACATTTTTCATTTTTGGGGCCTAATTTAATCAAACACCTCTTGGGGAAAATACACAAGTTACAGCTTGCTAAATTCTCAAATGAAAACTTTTTTAGCCGTATTTGTCTTCCAAAAACAAAACAATGCTCTTTCCCTTCCAAGTGCCCCCCTGTGCCGATACAGCAGGGCACTGGCAATGGGTATTGGCATACTCAGGAGGAATTGCACTTAACATTGTAAAATGCATTTTCCTTTTTAACCAATTGTGAATGTGCAAATTTTAGTGTTGAATGAATATATTGTTAGATAAAATTACATTTTTGTAATTTCACTTCCATATATTTTTAACCGTCATAAAACGCTCATAGGGCTAACAAACTTCCCAAAGGTTGTTTTGAATATTTTGAGGGGTGCAGTTTCTAAAATGGTGTAATTTGGGGTTTTTCTATCATACAGGCCTTATAAAGTCACTTCTAACTAAATTGGCACTCCAAAAATAGGTTTTGATGAGTTTTCATGAAATTGGTAAAATCATTCCTAAAGTTATAAGACTCTTAACATCCTAAAAAAAGTAAAGGGTGTTTGAAAATGTATGCCAAGTTAAAGAAGACATGGAAAATGTAAGTTAGGTAACTAACTTTCCAAAAAGTAGAAAATTTTGATTTTGAAAAACATCGGGTTTTTTTCCAAATTTTTGGCAAATTTCCATTTATTTCATAAATAAATACTAAACATATTGCTTAAATTTCTCAACACATATGAAGTACAATGTGTCACGAAAAAACAATCTCAAAATCACCTGGATATGTTACAGCATTCCAAAGTTATGACCACTGATAATGACACATGTCAGATTTTAAAAAAAGGGCCATGTCAGGAAGTAGTTAAGGGGTTAAAAAAAAATAAAAGTACCCTGAAGTCCCATTCCATGCAATAATCAAATAAAAAACACACACAAAATCCCAAACCACACAACAATTGGGGGTCATTTACTGAGGGCCCGATTCGTGTTTTCCCGACATGTTACCCGAATATTTCGATTTCGCCGATTTTCCCTGTATTGCCCGGGATTTTGGCACACGATCGGATTGTGGCGCATCGGCGCCGGCATCACGCGACGGAAATCGGGGGCTGGCCGAGCGGAAACCAGACGGAATTCGGAAAAACCGACCATTTAAAAACAATAAAAGTGTCGCTTGGGACGCACTTACCTCACTTGGTCCAGCTCGGTGACTTTTTCACAGGCATTCGTAATGCTTTTTAGCGCAGCAGCGCCACCTGGTGGACGGCGGAGGAACTACCTTGAAGAATCCCGGCCAGATCCGAATCCAGCGCAGAGAACGCGCCGCTGGATCGCGAACGGACCGCGTAAGTAAATCTGCCCCATTGAGTATCAAAACTGAACCCATATTGTGAACACTGTAAAAAAAAGTAAAAGAAGCTCACAAAAATTATGAAATTTTCACATCTAACCTCATAAAAAGCGCTTAAAAAGTAATCAGAGAGTAACATTTACCCCGACATGATACCAGGAAAAAGTAAGCTCTAAAACAGCTCTGTAAACCAAAAAATATAAATGTTATGCCCATTGTTACATGGTGATGCAAATACAAGTAAATTTCTCACAAAATGAGTTCTATATTCTGCAAAACAAGTTAACCATTAAAAAGCTATATAAATGGGGTATCGCTGTAATCGTGGTACAGTGAACTTCTGGGAAAAAATGCTAAAAACCATAAATAAGCTTTTTTTTAACTACCACCAAGAAAGAGTAAATAAAATCTGATTGTTATTTATTGCACATCCCCCCACCTCCAGAAATGATGTACCTGAAAGGTGGATCTCATCCACAACCTAACCAAAAAATACTAAAAATAAACCTCCATATGTCCAAATTACAAAAAAAAAAAAAAATAAACATTTTATAGCCCATAAAATGTGACAATGCAAATTTGCTCTGAATGGCACTCCTTCCATTCTGTGTGCTCATACAGCAGTTTACCACCACATATGGGGCACTCGGGTGAAATTGGGTATCAAACTTTGTGGTGTTTTCGTCATTTAATACTTTGTGACGGTTTAATTTTTGGCCAAAATTAATACATTTCACAAAAAAAATAAAAGCTTGTATATTACACCTCCATTTTGTTTTAACCCTTGTGAAATACCTAAAGGGTTAACACACTTCTTAAAGTTGATTTTTCATACATTTTTCGGTACAGTTTCTAAAATGGCATAATTTACTGCTATTTAGGCCTCTCAAAATCACTTAAAGCTGAGCAGGTGCCTCTATATAAGGGTTTTTGCCTTGAGAAAGAGGTGTGGTCTAAAAGTTGATGTGACTGGGTGGGAAATAGTCCAAGCACCAAATAAATAAGGTGGGTGGGCTAAAAACAAAGCTAAAACAGGTCTAAAATTAGAACTCAACAATCTTAAACTGTGACATATTCATCATCACAATGATGAATCATCACTAGAATATTGTTGTCCAGCTCTGCAATGTCTGAGCCTGCAACATACAGTCATGGCCATAAGTTTTGATAATGACACAAATATTATATTTTCACATGATCTGTTGCCCTCTGGTTTTTATGTGTGTTTGTCAGATACAAGTGCAATCATATTATGAGTAACAAAAGCTTTTATTGACAGAATGAGCTAACGCAGCAAGTCAATATTTGCAGTGTTGGCCCTTCTTCTTCAGGACCTCTGCAATTCTCCCTGGCAGCTCTCAATCAACTTCTGGACCAAATCCTGACTGATAGCAGTCCATTCTTGCACAATCAATGCTTGCATTTTGTCACAATTTGTTGGTTTTTGTTTGTTCACAAGTTCTCAATGGGATTAAGATCTGGGCAGCTTCCAGGCCATGGACCCAAAGGGGGATATTTATCAGGACCTCTGCGCACCGCTAGTGGCGCAGAGGCCCTGAAATAATCGCAAATGCTAGCTTAGTGCTAGCTTTTGCGATTATTTTCCCCAATCCGCCACCTTCACGCCAGTGGGGCGTGAAGGGGCGTGAAGGGGGAGGCGCGGCCGGCCGAGCGGAGGGGTACTCTTTATCTTTTTGTAATGGGTAGGCACCACAGTCATTTTTCCCAATTAGGGACATTTAGCTACAGCTTTATTTTAGCATCTGAAGATAATGTATTCTGATTAAACTAGAGTAACAAGGAGGATTGTGTGAAGTGTTGTTATTTGTTTAGCTTTCAAGTACTATTTGCTATTATTTAATTGTTTTCAATGAATTGTTAGGGATATTTATGTGCACTGTTTTGGCAAATAAATACAACTTACAGCATTCATTCCTTGTCCATAAAAAGGCACAACAGCATGGGCTGCATCACCCATTAGAACACATTTACTGTCCAAGCAAAATGTTGAGCATTTAACAGAGATCAAGGCTTGAGGCGGTAGCAGGAAAAAATCCGTTTTCAGATTGACCCTTATGAAAAAGTGGGAAAACAACATTATCTGAGAAATAATAATAAACAAGCATTGTTACATACTATAGATTACAAACAACTAAAGTATTTAAAAAAGAATTTAAATGTGTAGAAGCAATAGCCATGACATTCTTCAACATGTATTTCAGTCATCTAGTTATGCCCGCTTAACAATTTATGGTAATTAATGTTTGGATGTAGTATAAGACCAAATTCACAGAAACATACAGGGGACATATGTAAGCTTTGGGGGGCTCAGCTTTGGGGGGCTCAGCTTAAGGCTCACTGTCCTGTTTGTCTTCCTGAGTCCCAGTTCCCTTTACAGTTCATGTCACAAAGTAAATATAATTCCAAAGAAGCCATTAACAGGAAATGCTCACCAGATGTTGGTAACCACTCATCCTATCCACACAGGCAAAGATAGCAAACCATAGATGTCCATAGAGTAAGTAATGTGTAATAATGAGAAAAAAGTGGCATGCGATAACATAGTTGTTATTTGTTTAAATGCAGCCAGAAAAATTTGGCAAGTACTTTTAAAAAAAACTGTACGACATAGGAAACTCTGTAAAAGGCTTTTGACTAGGATCGGAAAGTTAGAGCTATCCTTACAGAGACTTTATAATAATTCTTTATTCAATAATAATTCTTTATTTATATAGCGCCTACAGATTCCGCAGTGCTTCACAAAGCATGCCAAATTGGTCCCTGTCCCCATGGGGCTCCCAATCTAAACAACCTAACAGTATATTTTTGGAGTGCGGGAGGAAACCCACGCAAACACAGAGAGAACAAACAAACTATTTGCAGATGTTTGACCTGAGTGGGATTTGAACCCCGGACCCCAGCACTGCAAGGCAGAAGTGCTACCCACTCAGCCACCGTGCGACGAGATTCAAAGGCATCAAAACATCGCTGTCTACAGTTGTGAATTTGTTCCTTTGGAATAGATGAACTGGTTTGGCTTTAATCCTGCATCATGTCATTAGACTCCTTTAAAGTCATGCTTGATGTTAAAGGGGCTGCATTACAAGGTATTTGGGCAATTCTTTCATTATTCCATTCAAGCAATATCTGAACAATTTTAAAATCCTAATATATCATGTAGAACTCTTGTGCTCAGAAGATCTGTAGAGCTTCCTTATGGGATTAAGCCAGCTTTTGCTATCAATCTGGAAGCTATCCCTTTCAACCTAATGCCTTATTATGCCTAATTTAGTTCTTCACTCATACACATTTATACACTCACTTGAAAAATGATTTATACATTTATACACTTACATACAGTATATAATAATAATAATTCCTTTATATAGCACCTACAGATTACGCAGCGCTTCACAAAGCATGACAAATTGGTCCCTGTCCCCATGGGGTTAACAATCTACCAGTATGTTTTGGAAACAAATGTACCCCTCAAGCAGTGGGGAAAGAAAAGGACCGACTAAAAAGGTGCATATGAAACAAGAAGTCTTTATTGGTGACACTTGACTCTCAGTAAAATGCAATAAAATCATGAGTGGTGGGATACAAAAAGAGAGAAAAAGCAGACCGATCTGGACAGGATGGAGTAACAAGTAAATAAAGGAGAGACATTGGTAAGAGACTGGCCAAATGCAGGCATGGTGCCTACTGTTAGACCATGTTTGTAGTATAACCTATAATTGTTTGAAGGAAGGGTGTCAGCTCTTACCAGATCGTTATGATGTTAAAATTCCACTGTCCAGGAAAGGCCGCGATTTGTTACAAATTATAACTCCCAATGGTATGAAATACGCCAAATACTGGCACGATATTGGCCAATTCTATTGGGGGACCCAATAGTAGGCAAATATGTCACACCCTACCCCTCAGTAACAGCTCAAAGAGCACAAAATTTACAAGACATTCTTGTCCGAAGCCACTATACATCGGGTAAATCCGGTACCATCTTTGGGGCAGATCGACCAGCAGGTGGATGTAAACCCTGTGGCAACTGTGTTGCATGCCCCAATGTGGAGCAAGAAAATACATTTACGGATTCCTCAGGAAGCAAGGTATATAACATCTTACATAGTATCTCATGCAAAACCAAAGCAGTGATATACTATGCCACATGTCCGTGTAATTTGATTTACATTGGCCTGACAAGTCGCGCCATGAAAGTGTGCATTAGGAAACACATGCGAGATATAAAGGCTACATTGGAGAGTGATGCGGACTTTGAGGGTAAACCAGTGGCACTCCATTTTAAGGAGAAACATAATTCTGACCCGAGTCTCCTGAGGGTACGCGGTATCGACAAAGTAGACCTAGGCATTAGAGGTGGTCCGATTCAGAAAATATTAGCGCAACGAGAAACTCGGTGGATTTGGACCCTACATACCCTCAAACCAAGAGGTCTAAATGAGACCCTTAGTTTTGCTCCATTTCTCCAATAGGTACCCCCCTCCAATCCCTTTCATTTCACAATTATTCACTCCCCCCAGCTGGTTTCGTGCTATACATTCACACACTGGCGTCTCAACACACCAGTTTTTATTTATTTGTTCTTAAATGCTCTTGTCTGTTGATTCTTATATTTTCAGTGAATTTTCCCACTATTTTCGATTCAACATACTTTATAATGGACAATGAGCTTTGAAGTTGGGATGACCCTTCGATACAAGTTTGTGATCGACTAGGACTGAATCTACTACGAGATGTTCAACCTTGTCTCTTACACTAACATTTTCTCTTCAGCCTCTAGGTCTGCCGATACGTCTACCCTGTGCATCTTCATGCACTACGCATTATGTATTATATATTCTTCCTCTTTTCTCTAGCAAAGTTTTTTTACATTTACTATGTACTGCAATGTACATTGTGTCCAATGCCTAGATTTTAAAATCAACCCTATACGGTTCCCCACTCCCCTCACTATCACTTCCTCACTCCCTCACTTTTCACACCCCTCCCCCACTCTGCCCTCCACCATTCTTTTTCAACATTTATGTTTCACACATTTTGCCATATCTATTATATGCATTAACCGTTATGCTAATTGCAAGGCACTACCCTTACAGGGTAAAATTATATTGCCTTATGTTTAATATTCTGTATAAATAATCAATTCCAGCTGGTCATATTGGGTGTATAATGTTCATACTTTTTTAACAAACCATTGTTTGTCCCTGTGTACATAAATGCTAATGGCAATGTATTTTTTTGATGCATATGGCATTTTCATATATACATGTTATATGATGTACCTACATGTTAATAATTTTTGCATAATGTGCATTTATATGTACTTACTATATGTACACGTCATTCTGTCTTATATTCCCTATATGTAACATGGCATTTATTTTGCATATGTTTTCATCTATGTATATGTAATGTGTATGTAATTTTAAATGTATATATATATATGAATGTGTAATTATTGTAATTATTATACATACGGTACATAAGGCATACATAAGTCACTTTAGTTGCATTTACTCTATAAGTCATATATCACCAATTTTTGTATATCTTGCACTTATATTGCAAATAGTATGTATTATATTTATAAGATTTTGTATGGGGCATACCTTTTTTTAGGTGGTTACCATATACTCATTTAACCAACACTGTTCCATACAACACTTATACCTATTGTGTCGCCATTAGACATTAACATTGTGACACAACTCTTAATGTGTAAATCTAATTCATCCATGTAGTACATTTAGTAGACATCCTCTTTTTCGGGGGCGCCTCTGCGCATGCTCCCTGCAGACACTCGTTAGGCATTCAGCCCATAGTCTGATGCACGTCCCGCGTTCTCGCGATACTGAGCCACGTGATCACGCTGGCTGCGATTTCGCGGCTCCGCATCACGTGACCCGTGAGCCCACGATCACGTGAATCTTTCTTATAATGCTCATTGGTTCATCCCCTCTTTATATACTGACCCCAGTTCAGGAAGACGCCACCCCCAGATGAAGGCTCATCCCGAGCCGAAATGTACGTCGGGGACGTGGCCCTTGCTGGACAGTGGAATTTTAACGATCTGGTAAGAGCTGACACCCTTCTTTTAAACAATTATAGGTTATACTGCAAACATGGTCTAACAGTAGGCACCATGCTTGCATTTGGCCAGTCTCTTACCAATGTCTCTCCTTTATTTACTTGTTACTCCATCCTGTCCAGATCGGTCTGCTTCTTCTCTCTTTTGTATCCCACCACTCATGATTTTATTGCATTTTACTGATAAAGTGTCAAGTGTCACCAATAAAGACTTCTTGTTTCATATGCACCTTTTTAGTCGGTCCTTTTCTTTCCCCTCTGCTTGAGGGGTACATTTGTTTTCAATATTGGCTATTGAGGACTAATATGACTAAGTGTGTCACTATATAGGGTGACCGAATAGAGAGCCACACATTTGGTCCCGGTTTACATTTAGGGATGATTCTAATCTTCCCAAAAACCCTATTACCTGTATCCATTCTTCTGTTTAAATTTTCAGTATGTTTTGGAGTGTGGGAGGAAACCAGAGGACTCAGAGGAAACCCACGCAAACACAGAGAGTACATACAAACTCTTTGTTAATGTTGACCTGGGTGGGACTAGAACCCAGGAACCCAGAGTGCTACCCCTCACCCACCATATATACTTCTTATACACACCCATAGTATACACAGATCAAATACACACACACATACAAACACACCATATACACTACCACTCTAAAGTTTGGGGTCTCTTAGAAATTTCTTAGAAATATCTACATAGGTGTATATAGGTCCATTTCCAACAACCACCACTCCAGTGGTTAAATGGTACAATGTGTTTGATAACTGTGTAAGATGGCTAATTTATGTTTAGAAAACCCTTGGGTAAGTATGCTAACAAAGCTGGAAACAGTTTGGCTGACTAGAGAATCTTTGAGACTGTCCTTTGAACTGGTTGAGAATCTGGAGTATCACATTTGTTTGTTCTATGAAACGCTCACAATGGCCAGAAAAAAAAAGAAATTTCATGTGAAACTCCACAGTCATTTCTTGTTCCTAGAAACAAAGTCCCAAGAAAGTGAAGATTTCCTACAATGGTGCGTGCTACTCCCATTAGAGGAGAGCACAAACAGGCTCTAACCAGAGTAGAAAGAGATGTGGGAAGCCCCACTACACAACTAAGCAACAAGATAAGTACATTGACGTTTCTAGTTTGAGAAACCGATGCCTTACAGGTCCTCAACTGGCAGTTTTTTTTAAATAGTACTTGCCAAATGCCAGTGTCAACCTCTTCAGTGAAGAGGGAACTCCAGGATGCTGGCCTTCAGGGCAGATTGACAAAGAAAAAGCTGTAACTGAGACTGGCTAATAAAAGGAAAATATTAATATGGGTAAAAGAACAGACATTGGACAGTGGAAGATTGGAGCAGCTTGACCGTATAATACGCAAAAAGTGCCCATCAAGCAAATCCAACTAGTGGATTTAGAAGCATGGGGTGAAATTTCTCCAGAGATTCCTCCACCAAATTAAAAGCTAGAAAGCCATAATATATTTAAGGCACCTCTGAAAAATTGTATGGCAAAATATAGTATATGCATATATCAAAAGAAGTTATAAATGAAAACTTAAATCTTACGATCCAATTAAATTTATGGAGTCTGGAAAATGTGTCTTAAAGAATCCCATTACTTCCTCTGCTTTGCAAAGCTTTTCAAAGTCTTCAAATGGCATAAAGAGAGTACATGTAAATGATTTGTCCTGTGAAAGAAAATAAATGTATGTGAAAATGGAGATTATAAGGGTTAAATAAGTACTTATTTAACCCCTTAATGACATTTTGTAGCTTAAGGCTCAGGCCCATTTTTTATATTCTAATTTACGTCACTTTATATGGATACAACTTTTGAACACTGTTACTTATCAAAGCGATTATTTTTCCTTTTTTTTTTTACTTCATTTTAGTGGTAAATGAAACATTAAAACCCCCCTATATATCAACCCATTTTTGAATCTGCACCCCTCAAACTATCAGAAACAGCTTTTAGGAAGATCGTTAACCCCTTGAGAATTTCATAGTAACTAAATGAAAATGGAGGTGAAATTTAGAATGATCAAATTTTGTTGGTAATACGTTCATCTAGCCCTAAAATGTACACATTTCCGAAAGATAAAAAGAGAAAACCCATCTTAAAATTTGTTATGCAATTTCTCTCAAGTATAGAGACCCCCCCACCACCACATGTGCCATTACTTGTTTTATGGGGGCACAGCGAGGCGCAGAAAGGAAGAAACACCTGCAGCTGCCAGGATTTTAGTTTTCTCATTGGTCCCTTTTGTGGGCTATAAAATTTTAGATTTTTCGTTATTGAGGCCATAGGACATAATTTTTTTGGCGGGATGAGATGCATTTTCCAGTGTTACCAATTTGGGGTTACTATGCTCTATTATTGAAAATGTATTAACTTTTTGAGGGCAGGAGTAGAAAAGCATCCTTTCTGTACTGGATTTTTATATTTTGGGGGTGTTTACCATACATCCAAATAGTCATGTTATCTTTATTCTATGGGTCAGTACGATTACGGGGATACCATACTTTACCATATTTTTTCTTGCGATTTACTAAATTTGCCAAATAAAACCTAATATAGGGGAAAAAAATCGATAATTTTTGCATCGCCATCTTCCAGGTGGCATAACAGTTTGACTTTTTTGGCTACAGATCTGTTTGATGGCTTGTTTTATGGGCAACATATAGAAGTTTTTAACAATATCATTCTGGAGTACATACTTTTTTTGATCACTTTTTATTGCATTTTTTTGTGGGATGCAACAGGTAAACGTCATTACTTTTTGGTGGGTTTTAAACCTTTATTTATTTTTTTAAATTTTTTTAGTGTTAATCAAGTGGGTTCAACAATAATTCATTGTTTATTCCAGGGGTCATAGCAGACACAGTGATGCTATAAATGTGGGGTTTGTGTAATAATTTAGACTTTTTTTGCGTTATATGACTCTTTATTTAAGAACATATTTTTTTAATGTTTTTAAGTACATATTGTACTTTAAATAAGTAAAAAAAATTTGGATAATATAAATTCTTTATTTTTCAAAGTTCTAAATTCTCTACATTTGATGCAGACAGTCATAGCACACAAATTAATTCATAACTTACATTTCCCAAATGTCTGCTTTATGTCGCCATGGTATTTTAAGATTCCACATATTTTACTAGAATGTTATGAGCCTCAGAATTTGGGTGCCATTTGGGGGGGAAATTTCAATCCTGTATTTAGAGGGACTTGCTCAACTTTAAATTTACTGTGAGAGGCCTAAATAATAGTTAGACTAGTAAATTACCCCATTATGGAAACTACACCCCTCATTATATGAAAAAGCACTTTTAAGAAGTTTGTATACCCTTTAGGTGTTTTATAAGGGTCAAAACAAAATGTAGGTGTGGTCTACAAATTGTAATGTTTTTGGACAATTGGAAAATTAAACATTCACAGTGGATTAAATGAAAAAAGGCTCCACAAAGTTTGATGGTGGAGAAAATGAAAAATATTTTGAAAAATAATTTTTGGTAAGATTCTTTTTTATTTTTTGTCCATTCACGAAAATTTGGAAAAATTTGTTAATTTTAGAATCACCATAATTTCAAATGCATAACTTTTTTATGTTCTAGCTGACAAATCTGGTTACGAACTTATTTTTTTACAAAAAGAATTGTTCTTTTTAATGGTCTTATTTTGGAGCGATTAACATTTTTTAAAACACTTTTCAGAGCATTTTTAAAGGGTATTAATTAAAAATGATATTTTTGGAACTTTTTAAAAAATTTTTTACGGGGTTCACTGTATGGGTCCAGTAATGATTCTGTTTCATTATACAGATTGTCACGGACACTGCATTAACAAATATTTGGGTTTTTTGTGTACTTAATTCAATTTTACTGAATAAAAACTAATTTGGTTAATTTTGCATCAACATCTATTCAGATGCTAACTTTTTGCGAGAAGAGTTCTTTTTACGGGTCTTATTTGTGTTGAGTGTGTAACATTTTTAGAGCATTATTTAAGGGTATTAATAAAAAATATCTATTTTTGGAACTTTTTTTTTTTTTTCTGGTGTTTATCACACGGGTCCATTTTTTTTTTTTTTTAATTATAATATTTATTTATAGACGCACTAAAAACAAAAATTTTGGGTTTTTTTTTTTTTTTATTTATTTGTGTTTTTTATACTTTATTATTTGTTAGTACGGGAAAGTAATATTTTAGGGGCTTATATTTTCATTTATTTACTTATTTTTATTTTAATGTTTTAAACTTATTGTTTGTAACTCTTTTTACTTATACAAACTTGAACCAGTGATGCTCTAATTGCTAGTTCAAGTCCAATACACTGCTTTACAATGCTATTTCTTTGTAGAGCAGTATAAATGGTATGGGATGCTCGCACATGTGGAGACAGTTTACATTCAGACCCGTAAGGGCTCTAACTGTCCAGGACAGGGCAGCCCCGAAGCACTCGGCAGACCTTCTGATTTTGCCCATTACCGAGTCTCTAATTTAACTCAGGCTGACACAAGATAAGGTACCAAAATTACCACTGCTTGAAAAAAAATAATTATGTAGAGTGCAGTACAACTCATGGGGCAAGGCCCCAGAGCAGATTTCTGAATGGGGCCCTCCTTCCCCCTTAAAATATACATATACTTATATTTGTACACTCACATGTTATTTACAATCACACACATTTATATACTTATATGCATACACATACACCATATACACATGATATACACACATACAACATAAACATACACATACATAATGTACCATATAAACCCATGAAGCATATACGCATCACATATACACACATACAGCAAATACACACATACATACAATACCAAATACAGACATGCAGCATATACAAACACACATCCGTACAAAATACCCCAGAGCCTGAGGCCCACTGATGCTGCGGGATGTTTAGCGGCTGTCATAGGCTTCTACCCCTGTAGTTACGGCTCTGACTGTACTCAGCACCGAAAGAAGCAACCCCTACCAAACCGGTTTCATACAATTACTTAAATTTTGATGATCTTTAATTTAGCACTCTTTTACAAACCTGTGATCAGGATTTCAGTCAGCTCGGGTCAGCATTGGTGAGAAGGGGAGGGAGGAGGGAAGTTGTAAGTGCTGTAGATAATAATGATGATTCTGTGACTTTTAAAGACTTTTAAATTATATTAACTTTTAAAGTGAGTGGAACCAGTAATGTTAATTATAAAAGCAGATTGGGAATCAGTATAAAAAAAAAAACTATGGGAACCTGTCACTAGGTGAAAATGTGAAATCCTGATGATGGGTTCTCTTTATGGGTGCCTTAAAGGAAATCTACCATTTGTATTGATAATACCTTTGAAATGCTGTAGCTACACTGATGCAGAAACATAGCTTGTTTAATCCCTGAGCCAAGTGGATTTGCTGAAAAAAAACATTATAAAATTATGATAATGAGGCTCTCTCGCACCTCAGCGCTTTTTCTCACCCTAATTATGCACTGCTTCAGCCTTGTCCTGTCCAGTGTAAGCCAAGAATAGGTGATCACTGTGTTGTCCCTGACAAGCAGAAGCAATCAATCGCTGCACCATCCCCCAGCTGCTGTGTATGAGTGATCCAGCTCAGATTGATAAGTCCTGCTATGGCAACCCTGGGGTCTGATCAGGACCCCAGAGATGCCTGAAAGCAGTGCCATTAAGATGGCGTCAGTGACGTCATCTTAAATGCACACTGTCAGCTATGCATGTGCATAGGCTGACACTTCTAATACCCTGTGTTAGGGATTTTTATGGCGTCCGAAACCAGTGCGACCTCCTTAACAATTCCCCCCTTGTTTGAGACTGCAGACCTACAACCTCTTAAAGCGACCTCCTCAAGCTCCAGGTACCCACAGGTAGGCTAAGTCCGTACCTGCTGGACTTGTTAACTCTTCACCAGATCCCCCAGAGGCCAGTCACTAAAAGGGTTAAAGGTCTGCACACTCAAATCACATCACTGAGTTCTCATAGTTCACAGGTTTATTATCAGGCTGGTTCTTCAAATGGGAATCATTCTCCATTCCGAGCACTTCTCCTCTGGTGGTTCTTACTGCCCGGACGGCCATCTGGGACATGGTGGACTTGATGAGGGGAACCACACAGCACGCAATAGGTGACAAGAGCAAAATCACAATCCCCAATATCACCCCCACTTCAGTCAAGAAACTCTTCCAGTCCCCCAACCAAGTAAAGAATGATGTGTCCACTCCAGAATTCTCCTTTAACTCTGCAGATAAGGCCTCAATTTTGTGAAGGGCGCGTGTTATTGACCCCCCCGGAGAAGTGTTGTTAGGTATGTATGTGCAGCAGGCAGCTCCCACCATCTTGCAAACTCCTCCCTTCTCAGCAAGAATCATATCCAGGGCCATCCTGTTCTGGAACGCCATGATGGATGAGGCGTCCAACTGCTCAGCAACACCTTTGAAAGCATCTCGGGTATAGTTCACAAATCTCTGTTGGTTACAGTGGATATGCACTGGTCAGTGGCGCACATGAGGTAGTAAAAGCAGAACCACTCCCTCCACACAGGTCAGCGCAGGAGGCGGAGCTGATGGCACTCAAGGAAGCGCTACAGCTGGCGGAAGGTAAGAGGGCAAATATCTACACGGACAGCAGATACTGCCATGGGGCTTGTCATGACTATGGACCCATATGGAAGGCCAGAGACTTCCTCACCTCTGCAGGGACCCCCATTAAGCATGGCCAATTGATTAAAGAGCTCATGGATGCTCTCTTACTTCCACAAGAGGTGGGGATAATAAAACACCTTTGCTTTATGGCAAGGTGCTCCATCATGCTGGAAAAGGCATTCTTTGGGTCAGTACGATAATGGGGATACCAAATTGGTATAGGTTTTATAATGTTTTCATATTTAAAAAAAAATTAAAACCTCCTGTACAAATTTTGACATCTTCTGGCACTTATAACTTTTTCATACTTTAGTGTTTGGAGTCTTTAGTGTTTGATCACTTTTTATCGAATTTTTAAATATTTTAAAAAAATTGCAAAAAAGTGCCATTTTCGACTTTGGGAGCTAATTTCCTCTGATCCCGGGTGTTTAACCCCTTACACGCCTCGGTCAAGCATGACCGCAGCATGTAAGTGTGTCCGCCGTGGATCGGATCCCCCCGGTGAGCTTACAAGAGGATCCGATCCCTCCCGCTGCAGCTCTGGGAATCGGCGAGTGCCCTGAGGCTGTTGGCTTTGCCGGGTTCCACCTCCTGGTTGGACCCGGCTGTATGTAACTTAGCAAGTGTAATAGTAGTAGCAATAATTAGATTAATAAATAAAATAAAAGTCCCATAATTTCCCCAGTTACACATAAAATGCAAATAAAGTATATAAAACATTAAAAAAGTACATATTTGGTATCACCGCGTCCTTATTAATCAGTACAATAAATCTAAATCAATACAGGCAGTCCCGGGGTTACGTACAAGATAGGGTCTGTAGGTTTGTTCTTAAGTTGAGTTTGTATGTAAGTCGGAACTGTATACTTTATTATTGTAACCCCAGTCAAACTTTTTTTGGTCTCTGTGACAATTGGATTTTAAAATTGTTGGATTGTCATAAGAACCAGGATAAACAATAAATCTTAATTACAGACAGATTTGTGTTATCCAGAAGAAAAATCAAACTAAAGTAAAGCACATAAAACATTGGTCCTTTCATTTATTATGATGAACGTCAGAGCCATAAACAACAAAATTGATAGTGACTGCTCTTTGCAGACAATTTTTACATGAACTTCAGTTTGCTAGCATTCACAGAGACATGGCTTCACAATGGGCTTAAAGGGGTTATACGGTCCCTGAAGCCCAAAATAAAAATCCAGTGAGTTATCAGTGCACCCACTACTCCTCTAAGTACAAAATATTGCACCTCAATGCGTGTGAAATTACTTTTTATAACACAAAAGTACCTTTTTATCCTTGCATGGCAGGTCCGAGAAACAAAGATAACCGCGGTGCTCCACATCGGGACTTCAAGTCCCATCATACTCTGCTCCCATGGAGCAGAGTGTGCTTGTGCACATAATGCACTGTATACTAAAACGGCTGCTACGAACAAGCTTTATCTCTTGTACAGCTCATGTGCATGCACACAGGGAGTGTGTTAGTGGCCGCGGATCACAGACGGAGGAACATGCATGCGCGGAAAGTGCTGGAGACAGTCTACATGTCTTTTACCAGGAGATGGGGTAGAATAAACAAAAGATGACCTTATAATTTCAGATTACATTATCTTTAAAAGTATGTATAATCGCTGATAACAATCAATTCATATATAGAGTTACTTTTGTTTGTCTAAAACGTGTGGGGCAATGTAGGCCATCTTACAACCCCTTTTATGACAATAGTATAAAATCCCAGGGAATCGGGTAATTAGAGTAGACAGGAGGATGCAGGAAAAAAGAAGGGGGGGTGGTGTAATACTTTACATCTGAACTGAAAATAAAAATCCAAGCTTTGAAAAAGGCATGGAAAAAACCTAGAAACCAAGCTGGGTATGAATAACAGAAAAGATGTCTGGGCAGGCCTGAGGAAGATCACAGGCATGGGAAACAAATTAACACACAGCTCTGAAAGGTGACAAAAAATAGAAGTATGAATGAATTCTTCAACTGATCTTAGATGGGTACTCAAACAACCACCAGAGGGCTACCCAAGAGCAGACAGTCAACCACAACACCACTCCCAACTCAACAAAAAGTCGAGTGAACTTGCCAATGAGGTGAATCCTGTATTAGCGGCCATGAAACAAAAGCCAGTGAG
This sequence comes from Engystomops pustulosus, assembly GCA_019512145.1. NCBI lineage: Eukaryota > Metazoa > Chordata > Amphibia > Anura > Leptodactylidae > Engystomops > Engystomops pustulosus. The sequence continues at coordinate 159,670,765 of CM033643.1, forward strand.
CCCGATGGCATCTGTCCATGGATACTAAAGTCCCTCTCAAAAGAATTATACCAGGTACTTGTTGAACTGTTTAATTACTGTCTGAACTGTCAATCAGTGCCAAATATCTGGAAAGTCTCATGCATATGCCCATTACAAAAAAACTTGTGACTATGGCAACTTTAGTCCAATATGCAGACAATCAGATATCCACAAAAACACTATAGGTGATACAAAATATCTTTCTTTATCAAAGCATTTGTTTACCAAATGACACATACCAAAAACTGATAATGTGCATAAATGTAAAGTCCATTAGTAGTCCTTTAAAAGTCCATTAGACTGTACAGCAATCCACTCCAAACATTTAGCAGGGACCTAGCCAGGTGGATAAGATCGGCGTGTACTGAACAAGAGTCTTCGTATTGTACTGAAATATGATGCCAGGTCTTCCCGTCTTGTGGCCGAACTAGTCTAATGGACTTTTGAAGGACTACTTATGTACTTTACATCATGCACAGTATCAGTTTTTGGTTTGTGTCATATTGTATACATATGCTTTGATAAAGAAACATATTTTGCATCACCTATTGTGTTTTTGTGGATATCTGGTTGTCTGCATGTGTGGTAGAGGTGTGGGAAGAACCTCCCTATCCAATTTAAATCCACTCCAGTGCAATTGGGTCTGCTCCATTTATTTGTAACTTTAGACCAATAGCCTTAATGAAGTCCTTTCAAAGGGTCCTTCTACTTCACCTGAAGGAGGCTGTTGGTGGGTGCATCGATCCCCTGCAGCAGGGGTCAGAAACCTTTTTGTCTGAGAGAGCCATAAGCGCCACATAAGCGCCATGACTGTAGTATGGCCGTATATGTAAGGATCTATCAGACAACCTAGGGTTAAAATACCTTAGGGAGTCTGAAAAATAGTAAAATTTAAAAAAGTTATCTAACTTTAAAAAAAAAAATCACCCCCTTTCCTTAGAACTGATATAAATATTAATAAACAGTAAAAATCATAAACACATTAGGTATCGCCGCATCCGAAAATGCCTGATCTATCAAAATATAACAACGGTTTTTCGCTGCGTTTTAACCCCGTAATGAAAAATAGAGCCCAAATTCGAAAATGGCACTTTTTTGCCATTTGGAAAAATATTAAATAATCTATAAAAAGTGATCAAAAGGTCACACAATCCTAAAAATAATAGCAATGAAAACATCATCAAAAGTTGCAAAAAATGACACCACCCCACAGATCCATACACCGAAGTATGAAAAAGTTCTTAGCGCCAGAAGATGGCAAAATCCCCCCCAAAATTTTTGTACAGGAGGTTTTAGTTTTTGTAAATGCATTCAAACATTAAAAAGCCTACACAAATTTGGTATCCCCATGATCACACTGACCAAAGAATAAAGTAGACATGTCATTTGGCGCCAAGAGTGAAAGCCATAAAATCCAAACCCACAAGAAAACGGCGCAAATGTATTTTTTCACCATTTTCGCTGTCTTTAGAATTTTTTTTCCCGCTTCCCAGTAAACAACATGGAAACTTAAATACCATCACTATGAAGTGCAATTTGTTACACAGAAAACAAGCCATCACAGATTTCTTAATGTCGAAAAATAAAAAAATTATAGATTTATGAAGAATAGGAATGAAAAATGGAAAATAAAAAGGGCCAGGTTGTTAAAGGGTAAAGGCACCACACTCTCTCCATTCTTGTTCACATTATATACATCTGTCTTCTACCACCATTCAGATACCTGCCACCTTCAGAAATTCTTGGACGACTCAGTTATTGTGTGTTGCATCTGGGAAGGAAATTAACCTTTAGGGAATAGAGTTATAAAATTTATGCTAATTGCCCTGAGCTAAATTATACACTCCCTACTTATTCGATAAAATGTGCTCTTTTAGCTATAATAAATGAATGGCAATAGAAGCCAATATGAAGTTAGCTATTGTAGTAGGATATGTAGTTCTCAAATGATTCAATAATTAGCAGAGTTCTGCTGTTAATTCAAATTTCCCAATCAAAAAGTAAAGATAAGGCAATATATGGAATATAACAGTCAACCCATATGTTGACCCGATCCAACAGACTGCACACCTTGTACAGAACAAGAGTCCTTGTATTGTGAAATATGATGCAAGGACTTCCTGTCTTGTGGCCGAACTTTAGTGTCAGCACTTTATTAAGTCTGAAAGTGGTTGAAGGGGACATGTATCTTTATTTCTGCTAGGTAAATTGCCATTGTTGTTGTTTTTGCGTTTTTTGTTTTTGTTTTTCATGTACACATTGGTCTGCAGTGTGCCTTGTGTATCTTTATTTTCCAAATGTTCCATGCAACTTTTAACTTATGTATGACTTTTCTTTTGCTTATTTTTGCTTATTTTTTGGCACAAATCTGCATCTGGTCCAGAGAAGGTGCAAAGGAAGGATTTTTTTTTTCATGGACCCTGTTTTAACATGTAAAGCGGAATTATTTCACATGCTTTAAATGTTTACAACTTTGCACATTAACCTTTTTTTGCATTTACATTTTTCTTTAAATTTATTGGTTACTTCCAAGTTCACTCGTGGCATTTTTGTTGCATTTGGAAATGCATTACAACAGCTGGGGAGAGGTGATTTGCCTAGTTACATTATTGTTAACATTTCTGTTTCCAAACGCGATGTAAATGCAATGTTAATGCATTTGTTAACACCAGGCATTTTGTAAACACTAATGTTAACAGTAATTTAATTAGGCAAATTGCCTCTCCTAGGCTTATACTCGAGTCAATAGGTTTTTACAGTTTTTTGTGGTAAAAGTAGGTGCCTTGGCTTATATTTGGGTGGGCTTATACTAGAGTATATACCGTACTTCAAAAACTTACCTCTCCATTTTTAGGAGGTATTGTCAATTCCTTGTATCCATGAGGGATATAAACATGGCTGTAATTAAATCGTATTTTTTTCATGAATTGTTTTCTTACAGCTGAGAAGGCCCCATCACATCCCACAATTAAATCTGCATTTGTATGCTTTACAGTGCCCTGCTTCCTGGTAACAAAAACAAAGATTGAAAGCAATTAGAATGGAAATTATTGTAGTTGTTAATTAGATTAGAACTATTTTTGTAGACTCGCCATCATTATGTCCTTACTAGTGGATGTAGGAAGGAAATAATATGAGTTACAGTTACACATCAAGGGCAGCAGTCAACAAGGGACACTTATACATACTAAGGCTAAATTCACACTGCCGTGAGCCCGCCGCACCGTAGCACGGCGGGCACACGGCAGCGCGGGGAGAGGAGGAGGAGGTGAGCGCAGCTCACCCCCGCCCCTCTCCATAGGAATTAATGGCGCACGGCGCCGTAATACGGGGAAAGATAGGACATGTCCTATCTTTCCCCGGGCTACGGAGCGGTACGGTGCCGCACGTATATTGGCCGTATATACGTCGGCCGTATATATGTCCCCCATACTGTAGTGTGAATGTAGCCTAAAACAGTAGAAAACCTGAAGTGCCCAAAATGTTCTGTGCAGTAAATGTTTTCCTTTTCCTTTGACACAAGTTTAAAGGGGAAACGTCAGGAACTAATTACATATTTTAAAGATTGCTCTTTATTTTTCTGAATTCACTGACGTTTGTAAGGAGGGGGAGGTAAAAGGCTAAAACATAACAGTTATTGCATATAATAAAACAGGAGCCAAAAATACACCTATATGAGTACATCTCAAGTATAGCACTTCTAAGAGCAACCTAAGATTGGGACTGATGTTATCGGAGGCTAGTTACACTGTAATAGTAACAATAGTCTGAGGAGCCTAACAGGTGAGTGCTAATTCTTAGATATTAAGACACTCAACGCCTCACTTTTCCACCCAATGTTGTAACTACCTACAGCTAGCACTCCTAAGCAAGTCTAAGATCCGACACGTTTCTTGCCAAGTTTCATAAGGGACCTATTATATTTCTAATAGACATAGATGTGATAACAACATGATGGCGTAAACCCTCATTGATACTAGCAGTCACGGGTCATAGGTGTCTTTTATAGCTCCTGTTTTTAGTATATTTTATTATATTCAATTTTTAGACAGATACCTACCTCTCCTTACAAAAGTCAGTGAATTCTGTTGATTAAGGGAGGTGAACTAATGTTTAACCTATAAGTAGTGGATCTTTATTTTTCTGGTCACAAACTGTGGGCAAAATTTACTATATGCAGTTTGCCTGTGTATTGTGCACATGGTATCAGATTAATGATTTGCAACTCAGGACATTGTTCATCTGAAAAGCGTCAACAGCACTACCATTGTATTTACCTTTGCTTTTAACTCAATGGAATAAAGTTAATTTTAGTTTTACTTGGTCACGCAGGTGGACTTCTGCCTAAGCACATCTTTATTGGTTTTACAGCCCTCCCCTCCTATCCAGCCATATATGGAACATTTTGAATTCCAGAGAATTTTTTAACACCTTAGCGCTCTTTATCATAGTCCAACCTTTAAGAATTTAACAAATGTTTTTTCCCCATAACCCGTGATATTTTTTCTCTCAGGCCTCTCTTGAACACGTACATAACAACCTCCTGCGGCATAGAGAGTTCCACAGTCTCACTGCTTTTACAGTTAAGAACCTTTGTCTGTGTTAATGGTAGAATCGCCTCTCCTCTAGGTGTAGAGAATGCCACCTTGTTCTGGTCACAGGCCTATGTATAAAAAGATTTTGTAAACTGTCATTGTATTCTAGTCCCCCCATTCCCCTAATAATCTTGGTTGCTCTCCTCTGCACCTGTTCCAGTTCTACTATGTCCTTTTTATACACTGGTGCCCAAAACTGTACACAATAGGCTCTGGTCACTAAAATTAAGTATACCATCCACCAATACCCCCAAGTCTTTTTCAGCTCGTTTTACCAAGTAATTGACTGTTTAGAACATAATTATACTTTGTTTCCATGGCCCAAGTGCATAACTTTACATTTATATACATTGAACCTCATCAACCATTTCTCTGCCCACTCCTCAAGCTTCCACAAATCCCTCTGTAATGCTAAACAATCGAGTATTAATTACATTACACACCTTAGAATCATCTGCAAATATTGCAACTTGGCTGTGTAAACCCACTACAAGGTCATTAATAAAAGTATTAAAACGAAGTGGCCCCAATACTGACCCCTGTGGCAATCCACTGGTAACGTCCACCCAAACTGAGAATCTGCCATTAATTAATTATGTACCAACTTTTTATGCGGCACGGTGTCAAATGCCCTTGAAAAGTTCAGATATACAACATCCAACATCCTCAAATATTTCCCCACAATAGAAATCAAACTCACAGGTCTGTAGTTTACAGGATCGCTTTTTGAACCTTTTTTGCATATTGGTACCACATTTGCTATGCGCCAGTTCTGTGGAACATAACCAGTCCTCAGTGAATCTTCAAGTATTAAAAATAATGGTTTGTCTATTAATGTACATAGCTCATGCAGAACCCGGGGGTGTATGCCATCTGGCCGCGGTGATTTGTCCATCTTATTGATTTTGAGGCGCCATACCGCTTCCTGCATTAAACTATTTACATTCCAAAGAGAATTTACATAATTCCACATCTTATTTCTCTCCTTCCAAGACCAGTTAACCACATTGGCTTTTTCTTGTTTCGCTTATGCTTTTTCCCATATGGTATGTGTTTCTCACAGGCCTTTTTTTAGAATATTTGTGAAAAAGTCAGATTTTTTTTTTGGGGCGGGGGAGGGGCTTTTGTCTTTGAGAACATTGTCCCAGTTTATGCCTGTAAGTTCCTTCCCTCCTGAAGTTTAAATTGTGTTCATTGTCCCTCCACTAATCCTCTTAGTAAAGCGTAATACAAAATCAATGATATTATGATCACTATTACCTAGGTTCCCCCCAACATGTAATTTTGATACCCTGTCATGTCTGTTGGTTAGGATAAGGCCCAGCAGTGCCCCCCCCCCCCATTTGTTGCCTCCAGTTCTAGTTGCAACAGGTAATTGTCTTTGTTGGCGACAAAAACCTGCTACCTTTGAAGGGTTTGCGGATTTCTGCCACCCAGTCAATATCTGGGTAATTGAAGTCCCCCATGATAAGTACTTCACCTTGCTTTGAAGCCGCATCCATTTGACTTATCAGCATTTCCTCTGCTGCCTCCATTATATTTGGAGTCTTGTATTAAACAATAATATTTTATTATTCTTTTTGCCTCCCCTTATCTCCACTCATAAAGATGTCTTGAGGACAGGCTTGAGGCCAGGCTTACAATATAAACAAACCCCTCCCCCTTTTTTATTTATAAGATCATTTCTATAGTATCAGCCCAGTCATAGCTATTGTCCAGCCATGTTTCGCTGATACCCACTATATCATATTTGCATTCCAACATTATGAGTTCCAGTTACTCCATTTTCTTTGGAGGAACTGGACTACAGGTCAGTCCATAGTAAAAGCCTTTAAGATCCTGCCACAGACAGGACCTTACAGGCACTTTGTCAACCTATGCGATTGCATAGGCTGACAGTGATAATACCCTGCAAAACATCAGTATAGCAGAGTATTATAATGAACAAGCTATCAAATAATTTAAAAAATAAAAATTTGTAATAAAAAATAAACTAATAGATTAACCCTTTAGTACTCCGCCCCATACTAGTACAGTACCAGTAAAAATGTTATGCTACTTGGAAGAAAGCAATGCAAAAATGATAGATTTTCCCCCACATTAGGGTTTTATTTGGCAAATTTAGTAAAACATAAGAAAAAATATTCAAGTATAGTATCTCTGTAATTGTATCGACCCATAGAATAAAGAGAACATGATTATTAGGCTATATGGTGAACAGCAAAAAAAAAAAAAAAGAGTAAAAAATCCAGTACAGAATTGATGCTTTTCTACTCCTGATCTCAAAAAAAGTTCTTAAATTTTCAACAATAGGGGATACCAACCCCAAAATGGTAACACTGGAAAAAGCATCTCATCCCGCAAAAAAAAATGCCATGGCCCAGATAACAAAAAAGCTATAAACTGGCTGCGTCCTTAAGGAGTTAACAGAAATGTCCCCAATACATATGAAATTGACATATCAAACATCACAAAAAAATCATCATTGAACCCGCATGATGAACAGTGTAAAAAAAATTATGAGTTTTCTACAAGCTCTATAGACCAAAAAATAAATGTGTTGTGCCACTGCGAAAATGTCAAAAATGCAAAAATGATTCCCCAAAAAGTCCAATCTAAAATCTTAAAAATACGGAAAACCAATGTTCGATTTGTAAGCAGTGTGAAATCAAAATAAAATATGAAGACATTTTAAAAATCATGAATACTCAAAGCAGGTATATTGGAAATGTTATTTTTTTTACTAATTTAGATAGACTGTCTGAATAGAAGAGAATTTAGAACTTATAAAATGAAAAAGAAAATGTATTTAATTAATAAACACAAAACATATCAGCTAAAATTTACTACTAACTTGAAGTACAACATGTAACTAGAGATGAACGAGCACTAAAATGCTCGGGTACTCGTTATTCAAGACGAACTTTTCCCGATGCTCGAGTGCTCGTCTCGAATAACGAGCCCCATTGAAGTCAATGGGAGACTCGAGCTTTTTCAAGGGGACCAAGGCTCTGCCAGGAAGCTTGGCCAAACACCTGGGAACCTCAGAAAGGGATGGAAACACCACGGAAATGGACAGGAAACAGCAGGGGCAGCATGCATGATGCCTCTGAGGCTGCTGAATCGTACCATTAATGCCAAAATTATGGGCACAGCATGGCCCATGACAGAGTGACCGAATGAGGTAGATAGCATCTGCAGTTAAAACTAGTAGTTGGATCTTGGGTGTGAGCTGGCGCTCCGCCTGCCAGCGAGCTTTCGCCTATCCAAGCCCCTGTCTCTCCGCTACCCCAAACAGCACTTCTAAGAACCTTTGTATAAGATCAGTGTAGTAGTGTTCTTATAAGTTTGGGATATGGCTGGTGATGGGAATGTAACAGATGGCCAGAAGCGCTGAAATAATATCGGTAAAGATTAAAAATTTTGCCAGTATATTTTGTGGATTACACAGCAGGGTGGCGACAAATTTAACAAGTTTGATGTGGAACCTGAAAACACCCAAAATTCTGCCTGACCCAGTTCGTTTGATAAGTGACATGTCGGATGCAGCTATAGACGACTTTTGGAGGCAGCTATGGCGATGACTGTGTAGGGTAGCAATGGAGACAACGTGTGGAGGCCTAAAAAACGGACGTGTGGAGGCTGCTATGGAGACAATTAATTTGGATAGTGCCTGTATGTGGCAGTCCAAAAAGTTTTCAAACCGAGGAGCAGGTAGTGGTCCTCCAGAAAATTAAATAATGGAATGCCTGTTGTGGCAGTCCAAAAAGTTTTCAAACCAGAGGAGGCAGGTTAGGTGGTTCCGCCAAAAATTAAATACATGAGTACTATACTAGAGCCGTGGCCCTGGCAAAAAAATAGTCATTTCCTCTCTTTTAGTGTCAAAGAGAGAAAGGAGGACAATAGGCGGAGGAGTGCATACATATCAGGTTGAGCTTCTTTCACCTGGTGGAGAATGAAATCCGGAGAATCCAGGCTTTATTCATCTGATAGCGTCAGCCTGTCGGCGCTGTCAGTCGACAGGCGTGTACGCTTATCGGTGATGAGTGCACCAGCTCACTTAAAACCCGCTCGGACACACGCTAGCGGCAGGGCAGGCCAAACCTCCAAGGCGTACACGCCAGTTTCGCACATGTCCAGCTTAAACCCATAGTATTGTAGGGAGCTGTGGGATCATTTAGGACGATGGTATGGTCAACTACGTACTCCCTCACCATCTTTCTGTTAAGATCAGCCCTACACTGCCGAGACTGGGACAGGTGACAGTTGTCTGCTGGGGGACATAAAACTGGCAAAGGCCTTGTAAAGCGTAACCCTGCCAGTGCTGGACAAGCTGCCTGCCTCGCCTACTCTCTCTCCCTCGCTACTTGTCCCCAGAAGTACGCCCTCTGCCGCTAGCGCTGTCAGAAGAAATACTGTTTCAGCTTGTGCACCAGGGCTGCTGGTATTCATGCTCACACTCCTTTTCCTCTCCAGGGATGAGAGTGGAAAGATTTTGCTTGTACCTGGGTCCAGGGAGTGAATACCCAGTAATCGGTGCTGAAATTCTTTTTGACACGAGGGTCACGGGATAGGCACCGTAGCATGAATCTGCCATTTGCCCAGAGTCCCAACGCGCAAGAATTCACCCCCTCCCTCACTGGCCTGCCTCTCCATTTCCTCCTCCTCCAACTCCTCTTCTTCTGCCCAACACGCTGAACAGTGAAGGATTGCACAATGGTCCCCTCTTCTGTCTCGCCAACATTCCCTCCTCTTCCTCCATCCTCCTCCACTCCTCTTACCCTCCCATGCTCCACAAATGCGCTGGAACGAACTAAGGTGCTTGCGATCACAAGGGAATCTTCTTCCCCCTATGGCGAGCGCAAGCTCCGACTTCATGCTGACCAGAGTTTTTCAACAGGCCAAGCCAGGATGGTGAGGCTGATGATGGCAGCATCGCCACTGACATCTGTGTTGACTCCTCAAAGTTACTCAGCACCTGACAGATATCAGACATCCACTTCCACTCCTCATTGTAGACTTGAGGAAGCTGACTGACCTGACTACCAGTTCTGTGGAAGTTGACATCTGGCAGTCTACAATCGCTCCGCGCTGCTGGTAACTCTGGATAACATGGTTAATGTTGAATTCCACCTCATGGGCACGTCGCACAAACGATCGGTGAGCGGCAGTTGGAGGCGTGCTGCTCGCTGCCCTGAGAGTGGCACATCTGTGCTGACTTCCTGAAATGCGCACAGATGCGGCGCACCTTCGTGAGCAAATCAGACATTGGGGTATGTCTTGAGGAAACGCTGACTATGAGATTTAACACATGGGCCCAGGCATGGCACTGTTCAGTCTGCCGAGTTGCAGAGCCACCACCAGTTACGCCGTTGTCACACACAACCATGCCTGGCTTCAGGTTCAGCTGTGCCAGCCACAACAGTCTGCGCCATGAGCCCTGTAATAGCTCTGGGTGGTGTGCCTTTTATTGCCTAGTCTAGCAGTTTGACACCGCCTGCTGTCGCTTAGCAATGGCACTGCTGCTGTGCCTAAGCTACCGACTGATGGCGCCATGCCCACGGTGCATTCGGAGGAGGAGGCGGAGGAGGGGTGGGAGGAGGGAGGCATAGTAGGCCTTTGAACCTGGACCGAGGTAGGCCCCGCAATCCTCGGCGTCGGCAGTAATGACCAGCCCCAGGGTCAGACTCGGTCCCAGCCTCCACCAATTTAACCCAATGAGCCGTCAGCGATATAGTGGCCCTGCCCGGCAGCACTCATCCACGTGTCCTGGTCAGGTGGACCTTGTCAGAAACGGCGTTGGTCAGGGCACGGATATGTTCTCTGACACGTGCTTGTGCAGGGCTGGACGCACATCGGGAAATAGTGGGCGCTGGGACGAATCCGGGGGCGCCGCTCCGCATGAGGTTTTCGAAAGGCCTCGTCTCTACTCACCAGCCTATAGGGCACATCTCCAGGCGCAGTTTGGAGAGTGTGACGTTGAGGGCTTGGGCTGTGGGTGGGTTGCACTATACTTCCTTTTGCGCTCCACGTCTGGGGTATGGAGAGCTGAACGCTGGTGGATGCTGTGTGAGGATCGTGGAGGCGAAGATGGGGTTTTCGCACGGGAGGTGTTTGGGCGCGGGGTCCGGGGCAGGGGGCTGACTAGCAGATGACACAGGGAAGGAGCAGAGTGGTGTGCCCGGCCGGAGGTGAAACTGGCTTGGTCCCTGAGTGGGGTGTTTATGCATCATATGCCTGCGCATACTGGGTGGTATTTAAGCTAGTAGTGGTGGAACCCCTGCTGATCCTGTTTTGGCACAGGTTGCACACCACAGTCCGTCGGTCATACGTGTTTCTTTTTAAAGAACCTCCAGACTTCTGAAAATCTAGCCCTCGCCACGGGAGTTTGACTACGGGAAACATTCGGCGCTGATGCACCAGCTCTGGCCCTTCCTCTCCGTCTGGCCCCACCACTGCCTCTTCCAACCTGTTGCTATAGGACTCGCCTCCTCTCAGAAGCACTGTTTCACCCGGCCTATCAACCCAGCTGGGTCTGTCCACCTCATCATCCTCCGATCCCTCAGTCTGCTCCCCCCTCGGACTTCCTTGCCCTGACAACAACTTCACCACTGTCTGACAACCGTGTCTCCTCATCGTCCGACCCTCTTTACACACTTCTCCACTACGTCAATTGTCATCATCACCCACAGACTGCGACCGTGGAAAACCTGGGCATCGAAAAATCAGTCAGCAGCAACCAGACAAGTGGTTTGTGACTGTGGGAGAGTCCAAAAACATTCCTCAGAGTATGCTGGTTCAAATGCAAAATTTTGCTGGGAGGGGGCAGACTGGGGGAAGGAGGCTGAGTGGAGGAGCTGGAGAGTGCTGATTTCGGTGACATGGGTGGACTGCGTGGAAGACTGACTGTGTTGACAAATGGCTGGAAGCATTGTCCGCAATCCACCATCACCTCTTCGCACTGTTCTGGCCTCAACAGTGCTCTACCAACGAGTCCAAGAACTTGGACATGATGAACCTAGGGAGTGTAGCTCTGCGGCGTTCCCCTGCTCCCTCATCAGCAGGTGGTGTCTCACCCCGCCCAGGACCACGGCCTCTGACCCCTGCAGTAGTTGGACGCCCACGTCCACACCCTCGTCCTCTACCCCTAGCCCTTGGGTTAAACATTTTCCAATAAAATGTAACTTTAAATATTATTTTTTTTTTAAACAACAATGATGCTATCCTATTGCTATGGCTAGTTTCTACCTACACTAGCACACACACACTGGATTTGTTGCTGTGCCTGGTGACTTTGAGTTATGAAAATAAATAACAAAAAAAATAAATCAGAGACTGTGCCTAATTCAAATCAAACCCCTAAAATTTTCCCACTTCGGTGTTTAAGGTGGATATGTGTGTCACTAAGCTAACACAATGGTCGCAAGTCTCCCACAAGTTCCTCACAATTGGTACTAGCTGCACTACTAGTGGCAGCAAGCCCAGCCACAAGCAAACCAAAAAAGTAATATACGCTATTGTGGCCTAAATAGCCGTTGGGGTTCCCTATGGCTATTTTCTAGCCTACACTGAAACCACACTGCTTTGCCAGATTACTTTGAGTTATAAAAATAAAAACATAAAAAAAATAAATCAGCAGACTGTTGCCTAATTCAATCAAACCCCTAATAATTGTCCCACTTCGGTGTTTGAGGTGGATATGTGTGTCACTAAGAGCTAAACACAACGGTTGCAAGTCTCCCAGCAAATCCCTCACAATATGTTACATCTGCACTACTATGCCAGCAAGCCCAGCCAAAGCAACAAAAAAAGTAAAATATACCCTATTGTAGCCTAAGTAGCCGTTGGGGTTCTCCTATGGCTATTTTCTAGCCTACACTGAAAAGCACCTGCTTTGCCGATTACTTTGAGTTATAAAAAGAATAAACGTAAAAAAAAAATAAATCAGAAGACTCTGTCTAATTCAAATCAAACCCCTAATAAATTGTCCCACTTTGGTGTTTAGGTGGATATGCGTGTCACTAAAGCTAACACAACGGTAGCAGTCTCCCTGCAATAACTCACAATATGTACTAGCTGCACTACTAATGGCAGCAAGCCCAGCCACAGGTAAACCAAAAGAAGTAAATAAAACATTAATGTAGCCCTAGAAGGGCTGTTGGGTTTTTGTAGAATCACTCCTGCCTAACACTATTCTAATAAACACCCTAACTCTTTCCCTGACCAGCACAGCTCTCTCCCTAGCGGCATCCAGACAAGAATGATCCGAGCTGCGCGGGCAGGGGCTAGTCTATTCCACCTACACCTGATCAGCCAGTCAACCACTGCTATCGACGTTTAAGGGTACCACGTCATGCTGGGTGGTGGCAGAGTCTCCTGGTTGTGATTGGCTCTGTTCTGGCCGCCAAATCACAACGGCAGGAATCATTTTCTCGAACGGGCAAAGTATTCGTCCGAGCAACAAGCAGTTTCGTATACGCTAATGCTCGAACGGCATCAAGCTTGGATGGTATGTTCGCTCATCTCACATGTAACCGAAGAAATATCTCAAAATCACTTTATAAGTTAACCCCTTAAGACGCAGGTTTTTCCCCTCATTTTTCGCTCTCCACCTTCAAAAATCCATACGTTTTCTTTTTTCCATGTACAGAGCTGTGTGAGGGCTTATTTTGTGCGTAACAAATTACTTTCCCATGATGTTACTTATATTATATTTGATAGATTGGCCGTTTTGGACGAGGCGATACCTAATATGTTTGATTTTTACTGTTTATTATGTTTTATATCATTTCTAGGGAAAGGAATTCTAAGGGGCAGTGTTTTCAACCTTTTTTGAGCCGCGGCACACTTTTATACTTAAAAATCCTGGGGCACACCACCAACCAAAATAGCACAAAATGACACTAAAACATCCATATTATACATATAGTTAATAATATAGATTCTAAATTTATTTTACTCACTCAGTGAATGAGTGTGAAACCTCTTCCTCAACAGTTCTCAGTTTCTCCCTGTTTTTAGTATATGATGCTGATTATTATGTGGCTCATATACTGCAAAATAAAGGGGTACTATGAGAAGTACTATGGCCATGAGGCCAGAGTACAAGAGCCAGCTCATATACTCAGCATATCAGCTGGTACTTGTAGTACTCCAGCCTCATGACTATAGTATTTCTCACTTTACATCACTGCGAATTGCCGGGAAACAAAACACAGGGGGCACCATAGTTTGGGGAACTTCCCCCCGGCACACCCGACCATGTGTCGCGGCACACAGGTTGAAAATCTCTGCTCTAGGGTACATTAACCTTAGATGGTCAGATCGTTCCTACCATATACTGCAATACTACTGTAATACTACTGTATTGCAGTATATGGCGTTTTTGCTTATGATTCATTACAATAAGCCACTGGCTCATTGTAACAAATCTACAGTAACCATGCAGCCTAGGGTCAGGTTAACACCCGCGATCGGTGCAAGCATTGACCGCGGGTGATAGCGATGGGTCTTTGCTGCAATATGTAGCAAAGCCCATTTCTGTATGAAGAGGGCTCAGACCGTGAGCCCTCTTCATACACCCTTCATAGCTCTGTGGCTGATATATCCATCACAGAGCTTGAAGGGGTTAAAAGGGGTTGACCACTTTACCTCATGTTTTTTGTAATGTGTAAGTGTGGGAGGCAGGATACTAGGTAATTTACCAATATACATCTATTAAAATACTTAATATGTAAATTGAAGCCACATGGGCACATTGAAGCCACAGGAGAATGGGCAGACTGGTTCGAGCACCGGGGGCCACTCCTTTCAGCTAAGAACAGGAAACTGAGGCTACAATTTGCACAAGCTCATCGAAATTGGACAGTAGAAGATTGGAAAAACGTTGCCTGGTCTGATGAGTCTCGATTTCTGCTGCGACATTCGGATGGTAGGGTCAGAATTTGGCGTCAACAACATGAAAGCATGGATCCATCCTGCCTTGTATCAACGGTTCAGGCTGGTGGTCGTGGTGTCATGGTGTGGGGAATATTTTCTTGGCACTCTTTGGGCCCCTTGGTACCAATTGAGCATCGTTGCAACGCCACAGCCTATCTGAGTATTGTTGCTGACCATGTCCATCCCTTTATGACCACAATGTACCCAACATCTGATGGATACTTTCAGCAGGATAATGCGCCATGTCATAAAGCTGGAATCATCTCAAACTGGTTTCTTGAACATGACCATGTGTTCACTGTACTCAAATGGCCTCCACAGTCACCAGATCTCAATCCAATAGAGCATCTTTGGGATGTGGTGGAACGTGAGATTCGCATCATGGATGTGCAGCCGACAAATCTGCGGCAACTGTGTGATGCCATCATGTCAATATGGACCAAAATCTCTGAGGAATGCTTCCAGCACCTTGTTGAATCTATGCCACGAAGAACTGAGGCAGTTCTGAAGGCAAAAGGGGGTCCAACCCATTACTAGCATGGTGTACCTAATAAAGTGGCCGGTGATTGTATATTGGCAGGGTTAGACTGTGGTGACTAGGGCCAACCAGTGACATTTATTCTGGGGGGCCACCAAGTTCTTCCTGGATATGGGCAAGCACCCCCCATGCATATTTTCATTCTGGATGTTTTCACACATTACATTTTTTGTTATATTTTCAATGCATTGGGAAAGACTATCCCATTCCACTTTCATTTAAATGCATGTCTTTTTGCCATTCTGTTGTGATGCAATGCTGTTAGAAATTTGTGAGATTTTTAAAAGCGCAAAACAAAAGCAAAAATGCAAGCAGAACCCGCTAGCACCTACGGAAATCTAATTGGGTTAATGCGTGGAAGAGCAAAGAAAGGGCCTCTCGTTGTGCCTGGTGGGAATGCTGGGTTGTCCACGATCAGATATAGGGGTCCTCTCTGATCGATCAGGGATAGGTTCTGTCCTGTCCCTTTCATAATTCACAAGGTATGAACTGTAGTGAAGGAGAGGGGGTGGGGTCTCTAGTCTTTGAGGTCCGGGTCCAAGGAAGGGTTGTTAAGTCCTGGAGACTTATTGTCTGTGCTAGTCCCACCCAAGTCTTGGAGGTTTTAAAGTGGAAAAAGTCTAGGAAGTGGGAGTTGGCTGCCGACCTATTCCCCCATGTCCTCCAGAGTCTGGGTCGATACAGGGACCATAGTAAGGCTCCGAAGCATCTACAAATCTATTTCCAGTATGAGAGCGGTATGTGGATTGGGATAGTTGGTACGAGGTACAGTAGTTGGGGTAGTAGAGTCATCTTGAGGGTGTTAAGTCGCCCAAACCAAGAAAATGTCTTCTTTTTCCAACAGGTTAAGTCTGTTTAAAATCTGGTTAGTAGGGGGACAAAACTGTAAGTAAAGAGGGAGCACAGATCTTTGTCTAATTTAATCACCAGGTATTTTATGCAAGGAGAAAGGAAAAGCAGACCTCAAAGGGGGTAAGGCCACAGGGGGGAGGGAGATATTAAGAGCTTCAGACTTGGTCATATTGATTTTAAAGTTTGACCAATAGCCAAACCTATCCAGCTCACTCATCAGGGAGGTGAAGAAAGTGTGAGGGTCTGTAATGTAAACCAACAGGTCATCAGCAAAGGCTGAACATTTGTACTCCGTTCCGGCAATGTGGACTCCCTGCTGTCTGGGTTATTGAAAATTGCTCCATGACCAATGCGTGTAGGAGCGGGGATAGAGGGCATCCCTGATATGTGCCTTTGTGTATGGAGAAGAGAGCGATAGTATTCCATTGATTTTAAGTCTGGCTGAGGGACTGCTGTAAAGGGAGACAATTTTGGTTGTGAGGTCTGGTCCTTGTCCAATGTTGGCGAGGGTCTGTCTAAGAGAAGGCCAGAGATCCTATCAAAGGCCTTCTCGGCATCTACGGATAGGATCATCATTGGTTTCTGATGAGACTGGCCATAGTGCATAATGTCCAGGGTTTTCAGGGTGTTGTCACGGCCCTCCCTTCCCAGTACGAACCCCACTTGATCTTTATGGATAAGGTCGGCAAAAGAGGATTAAGCCTATTGGGCAAAATTTTTGCTAAGATCTTCGGGACCACATTTAGTAATGAAATGGGATGGTAATTGGAACATGCTTGGGGGTCCTTGCCGGGTTTGGGGATGACCATGTCGTGGGCTGTTGGGGCTTCCGGTTTCTGTCGGAACGGTGCTGAAAGGTGACGTGGGGGGGAGGTAGTGGGGGTTCGTATTGTGGGGTACGGTCGGTATAGTTCTGTGTAGAAGGAGAGGAAGAAGTCTGCTATCTCTATGTACTGTTTTGTTTGGGGAAGATTTAATACTGGGGATAAAGGATTGTGCTATGCGGGTCTTAAGGGCCCTAGCTAGCATGCGTCTGCATTTGTTACCGTTTTTGTAGAACTTGCTACGACAGAATTGTAACAAGCCTTTTCAAGTATGCGTTTAACTTCTAGTCTGGCCGCCTGGAGGTCACGAAATACTTTTTCACAAGGTTATAATCAAGTTACAATATTTACATGATAGAACGATATATATCTTGTAAGAAGAGCACAGTTTTTTGGGGTCTTTTCTATGTGGGATCACTAGATTGCCGCGTGAGAGGTGTAAAGTGTATATAATTTCCCTAGCAACTGTATGGACTACGGAAGCCGCAGGGGGACAGAAGAGCAGGAAAGCACAATTATAATGAAGTTGCCATATTTGCATAGTAAGTATCATAGTAGATCCATGTATATCGAGAGGGCACACTGATTTGAACTTCTTTGGTACGGAATCACTGCATTACTGCGTGAGAGACATAAGCATGTGTGATTGCCCAAGCAACTAGGTGAACTACGGAAGCCGCAGGCGGACAAAAAACCTCTCGCGTTCGTGAGAAGGAGCCCCGGCTGTCTGAAGGATCTGCTTCAACGGGTCGGAGTGTTCGATAGACGGTATTTTCCTCATCGGCATCGGATAGTAAATCCTCGTCGACATCGATAGGTGAATCCACACCAGGTACAGTTGAAACGACCATTAGCACGCATGGAAATCCCAGTGATTAGTTTGCAGTGGGTTTTGTTAAGGTCTTTTCCTTCCTTTAGACAGATTCTTTTACCTCGTTTAAACCATGAGGGTATAGAGAGTCCAACCTAAAAATCCGGTAGGACTCTCTTCAATTTAGAGTTTTCATTCTATTTTTAGTTTCTTGTGGAATCTGTTCTATTGGAGTGACTTTAATTGCGTCAAAATCTCTCTCATGTTCGAGATGTAGATGTTTTGAGAGGCTTTGTTTCAAGTATCCTATTTTAGTCTTGTGCCTGTGGCCATTCATACGTACTCTAAGGGTTTGGATGGTTCTACCCACGTACTGGAGGCCACAGGCACAATCTACCAGGTAGATGACATAATCTGATGCACACGACAGGGCTTGTCTTATTTTAAAATCTTCTCCTGTTTTGTTCGAGCGAAATCATGTGGCTTTGTGACTAATGATCTCGCAACAGATCATTAGTCACAAATTAACACAATATTCTGTTGATTTTGTGTTTTCACTGCGTTTACATAATCACAATGTTATGAAATTGCGTCCATATTTCGTGTACATTCGATTTACATTGCAAATGAGTTGTGAAAGGAAATGCAATATTACCACAAACACAATATAAATGCAAATTTGATAACATGATGTAAACGTGATGTGAACACACATGCAATGTAAACTCCAAAACACATTGATACCGCAAAAGCGATGTAAACATAAACCGTGATTTAAAAGTATTCACATAACATTTACACAAACAAGATGTTTACATGTTTTTTTACACTAAAATCGGATCTGCGTTTGCCTTACATTTTCAGGTACCCGACATTTGCATTGACATGGTGCTTGAAAGGCGTTTCGGTGGCGGATGCGATTTGTCACACTTACATTGTGTTTACTCTTACAGAGTTTGCTCCTTATTCATGTGGCATTTGTGTTAACGCTTACAAAGTGTTTGCACTTGTAGCGTGTTTGCATTTTATTTATGTTTATGCTGCATTTGCATCAAGTTACACTTATGCAGAATTACCATTGTGTTTACACTTACACCCCGTTTGCGTTGCGTTTATGCTTTCGTGTTGGTGCTTACATTGCCTTGCATTTGCACTTATGCCACATTCATTTACACTTACTTTTATGTGGCATTTGCATTGCGTTTACAATTATGTGGTCTTTGCGTTTATGTCACGTTTACCATTATATTTCCATAGCATTTGTGTTTATGTCACATTTGCATAGCATTTATGCTTATGTGGCATCTGCGTTTATCACATTTAAACTTTCATTTACCTAGTGTCTGAGATTTATGTTGCATCGCAATTTGTTACATTGTTTTTGTATGCAAGGGGTAAACGCAAGGGTCCACGGATCTCATTTGCGTTGGACCTCCCGGCATTTTCAGGGATTGCATGACTGGGACAGGTATTTAGAAGAGGATTGTGTTGCATGCGATCGGATTTCACCGCAATCGTGCCGGCTTTCATGCGTCAGAAATTGGGAGGGCGGGTCGTCGGACGATCCAGCGGATTAGGACTGAGTACGGGATTTAACTTTAAAATTGTGTTGCAAGACATGCATTTACATACACCAGGAAAAAGAAGGTGAACTCCAACGGACCTAAGCGGGGAAGTGACAGATGCAGGATATTGGGCGCACCATCTTAGTGAATCGCGCCAGAGTGCTTTATCATCGGAACAATGCACTTGAACTTCTTGTACAGGTAAGTAAATGTGCTCCAGTGTTTCAGCACAGCATCTAGGTGAGCATAAAGAGATCAAACATCTGCCACTGATTGGACAGTTTGAGAAAAGATTAGCATAACACACCCCTCCAGTTCCAGTTCTAGCTCCTCCTCTCTGATCAAACACAGATTACAATGGTTAGATACTGGGACTGATATCTCCACAACCTTGGGGGCTAAAAAGAAAGTGCCCCTGGAGCTTTATAGCAAGCCCTACAGAATAGCGTGTTCATCTCTAAATGTTTAACTTCAGTTGTGGGGGAAATATTTGAGTTTGTTTGAGATCCAATCGTGGAATATCTCACTGTACATAACTTTATAACCCAGTATCAGCATGGGTTTATGAGGGGTCGGTCCTGTCAGACTAATCCAATTGTCTTCTATGAGGAGGTAGATTCTAGACTGGACCTGGGGAGAATGTGGATTTGGAATTTTCAACGGCATTAGGTACAGTGCCGCATAAAAAGGTTGGTACATAAAATGAGATTCCTGGGACTAGGGGCAAATCTGTATTTGGGTTAGCTATTGGTTTAGTGATAGAAAACAATGGGTCATCATTAACCCTTAAAAGACCAAGATTTCTTTTTATTTTTTCATCTACAAAGCTATAAGGATGGTCCTCTTCTTAAGATCACCCAACTTACAGACGACTCCTAGTTCCAAAAAAGGTACTTTAGCCTTAGACTACAATAAACAGGTAAAATAGTTATAAAAGGTGTCTGCAATCAAGCTTTATTGTTAATCCTATTTCTTCTGACAATCCAACATTTTTAAAATCCAATTGTCACAGGGACAACAAAAATTTGGCTGGAGTAAAAAATTATAAAATATACAGTTCCAACTTACATACAAATTCAACTTAAGAACAAACCTACAGAAACTAATCTTGTACATAATCCGAGGACTCCCTTTATGTTGTCTTGTGGTATGCTAGACAAGGCAAATGTTATGTTCTAGTGCAGTGATGGTGAAATTTTTAGAGATTGAGTGCCTGAAATGAGACCCAAAACACACTAGCTTTTCCCAAAGTGCCAACACAGCAATTTAGGCAGTAATAAACTTACTGCTACCAGAATCTTTGAGCTCCAATCCGACCCTGTCCGCACCTCCTAACTCTTCAGAAAGTACCAGGCAGCACAGGATGGGTCACTTTAAAATAGCAGGGCACTACTTGGTCTGCCTGAGACTGCAGGAATGTGTCATGTCATGCAAACTCTGTGCCTGGGAGACAGCCCGTGTGCCCACAGAGAGGTCTCCAAGTGCTATCTCTGGCACCAGTGCCATAGGTTCGCCACCACTGTTCTAGTGGCACCATTTAATATTCTGTGCTATGTACTGGGAAGGAAAAAAGATTACATAGGTGTGAAGAAACTACAGTTGTGCCATATTCTGATCACAGTGAGACCAACTTTACATAGTTTAGTAATGTAGTAATGTCTCAAAAATTATTTTTAAATAATGCCTTTGACACAAATAATGCCAAAAACTGCCAACGCCTGTAACTTTTTCATACTTCAGTGTTCGGAGCTATGTAAGGTGTCACTGTTTGTGGGGTGAAATAACGTTTTCGTTGATACCAGCTTAAAAACTGTACAACTTTTTATTCAAATTTTTATTTGTGGCACAATGGCAAAAAAGTGGCTTTTCAAACATTTAGACGCCATTTTCCATTACAGAAATAATTGATTTTACGTTTTAATAGAACAGACATTTTGGGATTCAGCAATACCTAACATTTGGCTTATTTTACTTATTTATTTTTATGTGTTCTGGGGAAAGGAGGTGATTTGAGTTAAGTTTTTTTTTTTTTTTAAATGCAATATTATTTAAAATGTTTTTACATTTTTCTCACTATTATTTCATCCTAGGGTACTTGAACTCTTGGGGGGTCTAATCACATCACTGTATTACAGTTAATTGTAGATGTACTGCTTCTATATTACAGTCTGTCTCAGTCAAGCTGTCAGTAATAGGCCAAATTGTGGCCCTCGGATGCACCTTTGAAAAGTCCAGCAAATTCTTTTAGCTGTGTGTGCCAAGCACTTCTTTCTCCAAACTCTCAATGCCTTTTAGCCATGTTAGGTGTAGGCAGGGGTGGACTGGGAATTTAAAGTGACCCTGGAAAAAACTGTAAAAGTGGCCCCACTCTGTGGGCAGGGTCAAAAGAAGCAGGCGTGACCATGTGATGTGGATGGAGTTACTAAACACAAACTGTTTATAGATAGTCTAAATAGACATGTACAGCGTAAAAAAAAAGACTCATACTGCCTCCCTTGTGCAGGATTAAAGCTTCTTTTTTTTTAACCCCTTAATGCTCTGCACCGTAGCTCTACGGCGCAGAGATATAGGGAATGTATGGAGAGGGCTCACGGGCTGAGTCCTCTTCATACAAAGGTGGGGGTTGTTGCATATTGCAGCAAACCCCCACCGCTAATAACCGCGGTCGGTGCTTGCAGCTACTGAACCTTTCGTTGCCGCCGGCAAGTAAAATTTGTTACGCACAAAATAAGCCCTCACACAGGTCTGTAAACATAAAAATGAAAAAGTTATGGATTTTTGAAGGTGGAGAGCGAGAAATTAGCGAAAAAACCCTGCGTCCTTAAGGGGTTAAAGAACACAACTTAATACTGCCTTATATGTATGCAAAAAAGACTACCATATTTTTCGAACTGTAAGGCGCACAAAAAATCCTTTGATTTTCTCAGAACCGTACTTACAGACAACACTTACTGTATAACGTTTAAGAGCTCCACGCCAGAAATTTCCTTCACCAGCCCACACTGTACACCAGGCACAATACCCCACATTGGCTCCTGAAGTGCCATCACGGCCAACATTGTGGCCATTCTTCCTTCCCTTCCATTGTGGCAATCCTCATCGGCAGCCTGAGTAAGGAATTTTACCCCTATACCTGCCAGCCCTGTAACAGGGGAAAGAGAGGGAGCCACTGAGAACCCCACAGGAATAACACCCTGCCTGAGGATGGAAAGAGAAGGTGCATAGAGAGACAGCTTAACCCCTGCAGAAACACCCTTGTAACATTAACCGCCAACAGCCCATACCTCTGAGAGATGAGCTCTGTGCACTGGAGACACGTTTGCCTGGAACTGCTGCTGCCTTGAACTGTGCACAAGTCTGCCCCCTGCTGGTCATTCATCCTTATAATCAGGTGCGCCTTATAATCCGGGACACATATGAACCTAGACATTTTAGCAGACATTTATTGACCGTGCGCCTTATAGTCCTACAATACTCTCTCCGATAAACAAGAATGTAACTATTATAATACTGCCCCTAAGTAAAATATATAATAATAATGCATTTTATGTACAAGAAATTAACTAATATAATATTGCCCCAGTGTAGGAGAATATAACTACTATAGTATGTACTAGAATATAACTACTACAATACTGCTCCCTATGTACAGAATATAACTACTATAATACTGCTCTCTTTGTACAAGAATATAACTACAACAATACTGCCCCCAGTATACAGCCAGCCTGGCCCTAGTATATAGCCAGTCAGTCCCCTGTATAAAGCCAGCCAGCCAACCCCCAGTATATAGCCAGCCATCCAACCTCCCATTATATAGCCAGCCATCCACCACCCCCCAGTATATAGCCAGGCTGCTCCCCCAGGAAACAGCCAGCCAGTACCCCTAGTATGCAGCCAGCATGTCCCGCCAGTATACAGCCAGCCAGCCTGCCAGTATACAGCCAGACTGCCAGTATATAGCCAGCCCCCACAGTATACAGACAGCCAGTCCTCTCAGTATACATACAGCCCCTGTATATAGCCAGCCAGCCAGCCCCCCTAGTATATGACCAGCCAGCCCCCCAAGTGTATAGCCAGCCAGACCCCCTATTATGCAGCTAGCCAGACCCCCTATTATGCAGCCAGCCAGTCTCCCTAGTATGTAGTCAGCCAGTCCCCCTAGTATACAGCCAGCCAGTCCCTGCAGTATACAGACAGCCACTGTATATAGCCAGCCAGTACTCCCCCCGGTATATGGCCAGCCAGCCCCTCAGTATACAGCCAGCCAGTCCCCCAGTATACAGAAAGTGGCCCCTTAATATATTATCAGCCAGTCCCCCCAGTATACAGCCAGCCCCCATTTATATAGCCAGCCAGTCCCCCAGTATATAGCCAGACAGCCCCCCTCCTGTTTACAGCCAGACAGTCCCACCAGTATATATCCAGCCATTCCCCCAGTAAACAGCCAGCCCCCTGTATACAGCTAGCTATCCTCCCTGTACATAGCCAGCCAGTACCCCCAGCATACAGACAGTCCCCCTGTATACAGCCAGCCAGTCCCGCTAGTATACAGCCAGCCAGTTCCCCCAGTATACAGCCAGCGAGCCCCCCTCTTGTATACAGCCAGCCAGTCCCCAGGTATTTCCCAGGCCTTGCTGTATATAGTCCCCCCTCCTGTATTTTGCCAGCCAGCCCCCCTGTATATAGCCAGCTAGTCCCCCTAGTATACAGCCAAGCAGTCCCCCAGTATACAGCCAGCCAGTCTCCCCAGCATACAGCCAGCCAGTCCCCCAGTATACAGCCAGCCACCCCCCCCAGTATACAGCCAGCCAGCCCACCCAGTACACAGACAGACAGTCCCCCTCCTGTATACAGTCAGCCAGTCCCCAGGTATATGCCAGCCCCCGCTGTATATAGCCACACAGCCCACCCTGTATATTGCCAGCCAGTCCTCCCCAGTATAAAGCCAGCCCCCCCAGTACATAGCAAGCCAGCCCCCAGTACATAACCAGACAGCCCCCACAGTATATAGCCATCCAGTTCCCCCCAGTATAAAGCTACAGCCAGCCAGTTCTCCCAGTATAGAGCCAGCCCACCTGTACACATCCAGTCCCCCTCCCCAGTATATAGCCAGCCAATCTCCCCAGTTCAAAGCCAGCACCCCTGTATATAGTCATCATGCCCCCCCTCAGTATACAGCCAGCCTAACCCCCCTGTATCCAGCCAGTCCCCTCAGTATACAGCCAGCACTCCTGTATACAGACAGCCTGCCCTCTGCCGAGCACATAAAAATAATAAACCATGTACCCACCTTTCTGACACTCCCCTGCTGCTCTGCTACTTGATGCAGTCAGTCAGGCTAGAAGTGACTGCTCCGTGCATGCCGGTGGCTCACGGACTATGACTTCATTTTTCACTGGCCCCACCAGTCCTAGACTGGCCCCTGACTAGTCAGTCCAACTGGATTTCCTCCGGTGGGCATATGGCCAGTCCGCCTCTGGGTGTTAGACATCCCTTAGATCGTCCTCCACCCAGCCCCTACAATAGCCATCCTTGTCTCCACATTTCAGAAAGCCTGCGCTTGTATTTCATCATAAACATGGTAGATGTCCCACAGTGGTTCGCTGTCCACATCTTAATCCTCCAAAACAATTGTTTAGGCATCTGGGAACCAACAGCAGATATTAATTTAGATATATGGGCGGGAGCCTTTGGTTTGCGAGGGGCCCGTGCCCTTTAATATGCTGGCCTTATATGAATGACGGCACACAAGCGTACAGAGTAGTACTTAAGTCCTTACATCCGAGGACATGTTTTTTGGGGGTCCATGGGACACTTAATCTGCCACTGCTGGGAAATGTGGAGGAGAATCATTATTCATTATTCATTTGACACTGACACTACCACTCCTTCATTCCACACAACCTAGGGTTTGAGCAAACATTTGAATTAATTCAGTACTTATTCAGCTGAATTGAAAGAATTTGTCTTAATAGCTATGGAATTTTTCGTTACAGAATAATTTCTTCATCTTTAATGGCCAGTTCTATTTGAAATTGAAGGGGGCTCCTATGGGAGTCAAATTTTCCCCCTTCCTTGCAAAATATATACATGACCCAAGTTGAAGAATTATACATCTTTTCATCAAATAACCCCTTTTGGTCTTTCATTTAATGGAAGGGAAGATATGACATAAATTAGTACCTACCACCGTGTGGAGGTTGACCTCTGACCCACTGCAGGGACAGAAAACAGAGAGGTTAAAAACCCTCCCTCTACCCCAAACACCAGTGTATTCACCAATAACCAAAAGGAGTGTATAAATGTAACTATATAATTGTAGTGATAAGGCAGGGAAATAATAGGGCCGTCATGGTGGACTAGACTGTAGTATTTTACAAAGGGTTTGACCATGTAGCAGCCTTTCATATCTGGTCGATATAGGCACCTCCTCTCTCTGCCCAGCATGTGGCAATGGCTCGTGTGGAATGTACTTTGACATTAGTGGAAACAGGAAGACCTTTAACCATATAGCAGTCTTTAATCGCTGTACATAGCCATCTTACAATCGAAGATTTGGAGGATGTCTCCCTGAGAAGGACAGAAAAAGATTTTTATCTATTCTCCAAGGGGCTGTGACCTCTAGATATTTAAGCACTACCCGTCTAACATCTAGAGCAGGGGTAGGGAACCTATGGCTCGGGAGCCAGATATGGCTCTTTTTTTGGCTGCATCCGGCTCTCAGACAGATCTTTAACAAATAGTAATGCCTCCGTGTGTCTCTTAGACTGATCACTGGACACAGGCAGCGACGTTACCTCTGCCAACGTCTTTTGTGCGATCCAGGCGCCATCGCTGCCATTGTCTAAGCCTGGGTTAAAGAAAAGAGCTTGGGAGCGATGAGGAGCGATGAGGAGCTGGCTGCAGGGAGCGCAGGTAGGTGACTATTCTTTTTTTTTCTTGCTGTGACTACCTATCTTATAGGAAGCATGTGCTGTAGTTACCTATATATTGGGGGTGCATATGCTGGGGCTACCTATCTACTGGGAGGTATGTACAGGGACTACCTATCTACTGGGAGGCATGCGCATATTGTACCGCTCTTACGGAATAACATTTTAAAATATGTGACTCTTGAAATCAAACATAGTGGGGGGAAATGCATATCCCAATTGGAACTTCCATTCCTGATTTAGCACATCCACTCCCTTGGACTGATCGTGTACTGTCAGGGAGAAAAAGGAGTCCAGTTTGGTGTTTTGACGTGAGGCAAAAAGGTCTGAGGTTTGCCCCATCTCCGAACAATGTCCTGAAAGACTTCCTAACTCAGTAACAATTCATTTGGGTCTATCTGATGACGACTCGGGGAATCCGCCATACAGTTCTCCTCTCCTTTGAGATGAAAAGCTGAAATGGAAAGTACATTTCTCTTGGCCCACTTGCAAATTCTGTCCGAAACTTGGAGGAGCTTCCCTGACCTGGTACCTCCCACTTCTCAATTAAAACACTATGTCACTATGATGGCCTATTTAAGGAAACAGGAAGCTTAAATAGTCTCCCATGCAGCAGCTTGTTCTCTTAAGTTTATGATTCCTTTGTCATTGAGGTAGGCCATCTCCCTTGGACATAGCCCTCTGGAAGTTTTGCTCCCCAGCTCCAGAGACTTGCATCTGTCTGTAGACAGACCACTGGCCATTGTTTCCAAGAAACCCCTATTTCTAGGTTCCTCATATTTTTCCACCATACAAGGGAGATTTTTACTTCTGAAAGAATATTTACTAACCGATCTAAAGACCGAGTTAATGATCCCATTTCTTCAACAGCCAGCTCAGTAGAGTCCTTGAATGATACTGACTCCAATGGACACACTTTATTGTGTCTTTCATTAGGCCTAGTAATCTCATTATCTTCCTGATAAAGTACACCTGAGATGAAAGGAAGTGATTTACCTGGTTACTAGACATGCTTTCCTTTGTTCTGGAGGGAAGGATTTTTGTACTGACAAGTCCAGGAGTATGCCCAGGAATACTTTACTCTTTTCTGGGATAAGACATGATTTCTCCCTGTTGATGATCCACCCTAGGTTCTCAATAAATTTCAGGCAGAAATCTCTGCTTTTAGTTAATTTGAACTCTGTATCTTCAATTATCAGAAAGTCATCCAAATATGGAATTACTAGGTGACCTAATTCCCTTGGAGCCGCCACTACCTCCACCATCAGTTTTGTGAAAATATGTGGTGCCGAGGAGCTTCCAGATGGGAGGGCTACAAATTGATAATCTATGACCTGACTGTTGGGGGACTCCATCGCAAACCTTAGAAGGATTTGAGAGCACTGGTGAATAGGGACGTGGTAATATGAGTCTTTCAAGTCCAGAGTACCCATATAAGCATCCTTTTTTGTTATTGTTGTAACTAATTTTAAACTCTCCATTTTGCACCGCATGTATTTGAGCCACTTGAAATTTTCGATTTATAATTAGTCTGTGGGTCCCATTGGTTTTTTTTTTTATCAGGAATAACGGAGAATAGTGTCCTGTTTTAAGTAGAGATCTTGGTATTTAGGTAACCACCCCTAGTCCCATTAATTCCTAGACCTTCTTCCACATGAGTTTTGTAAAGTTGCTGGAATTTTGACTTGATATTATGAATTTTGATGGTGGGGAGGAAATAAGATGTATTTTGCAGTCCTCTTAAATTAATTTTAGTATCCAGCTGTTTTGGGTTACTGACTTCCATTGTGGATTGTAGAAGCCCCCTCCCACTCTGGAGTCATTCATTTTTGTTCTGTTCTGGAAGCAGGGTTGAGGATAAATCTCCTTCCCTTGCCCCCTTTGAGGTAACTCCACCTGCCTCCTTTTCCTTTCCCCCTGGCGGCCGAATATTACCCCCCAGGAAAAGAAAAACTTCCTATCCGGTTCTTCTATTTCAAACCCTGGATCTATGTCTGCAGAACCTACAGCCGAGCATGAGGCCCAGCTCCAGAATGAGAGGGGTAGGGCAGAGAAAAGGAATGCCGGACCCCATTGGAACCAGGCATACATTCTAAATCCTGCCCTCCCCATGATAGAGGAGGAGGCCTCTCATGGTTTCATCTGCAGGGACAGGAAAAACACTAGTGTCAGGGGTAGTGGGAAGGGTTTTTAGCCTCTCTCAGTTTCCTGTCCCTGCAGTCAACCTCCATGTGGTCGTCATGGGGGACGACATGGAAATAGATGATTTAGTGTGGATTTCGGGTGGCACAGACGCAAATTTTGAGACATCATGCTAAAGGTAAACACAGATAATATTTAAAGGTGTATTCCAGGATCCAGGGCCGGTCATGTGATCACCACTATGTTAGGCTGTAGTCGGTTGGTTGCAGTGCATCCAGTATGGCCAGTTTTGTGGTGAAGGCAGTTACACATCAATACTATGGTAACAGAGCAGGGCAGTCTGTTACATCATCACTGGGAGCAGAGCACAAGAGGTAGGAGGAGTTACTGAGAACTAAAGGATCATGGAACTTGTGGTTTCCAGTGGCGGCCACCTTGGTGATAACTCCACCTACTTTAGAGAGGCCATAAATTTTGTAAATCATAAAATCAAACTATTTAAGCTCTGTTTTGTGCCTAATGACGTTGAGTATTGTTGTATTCATTTATTTATATCATCATGGGTTTTTGTGTCAGATGTTCATATTCCTGGAATACCCCTTTAAGATTTACCCATTAGTATGGTGGTGCTCAGATTTCGTTTCTGGATCTTGTGTTGTGGAGTTACAAAGATAAGATCATGGTATCCCCTTAGAGAAAGGAAATATCAGGATACTTTTATTAGCTTCTTTGTGTCATCCAAATCATGAAGTAAACAACATATTGTACAGAGAAATTATAATAAGGAGAAATTGTACTGATGATTTGCAGTTTGAGGGGAACTTAATATGATGAAGGAGAGACTTACGTGCAGACAATATAATATACTATACTACAGAGGGCTGGCAGGCTAAAAAACTACGAGGAGCTTGCAGGCTATATACTACAGGGGCTAGCAGGCTATATACTACAGGAACTTTCAGGCTATATACT
Source organism: Engystomops pustulosus (assembly GCA_019512145.1). NCBI lineage: Eukaryota > Metazoa > Chordata > Amphibia > Anura > Leptodactylidae > Engystomops > Engystomops pustulosus. The sequence continues at coordinate 159,699,959 of CM033643.1, forward strand.
ACAGGGGCTGGCAGGCCATATACTACAGGGGGCTGGCACGCCATATACTACAGGAGGCTGGCACGCCATATACTACAGGGGGCTGACAGGCTATATACTACAGGGGGCTGGCAAGCTATATACTACAGGGGGCTGGCAGGCTATATACTACAGGGGGCTAGATGGCTATATACTGGGGATGCTGTGACCAATGTATTTCCCACCCTCAGCTTATACTCAAGTCAATAGGTTTTTCCAGTTCTTCTGTCAAAATTAGGGGTCTTGGCTTATACTGGGGTCGGCTTATACTCGAGTATAGACAAATTTTGAAAGATGTTGAAAAACACATCCAGGGAATTAATAGAATGGACCTACTATTAGCTAAGAACAAGAAGTGTTTAGTATCAATCCAGAATTATGGTAATGTCTACTTCTCTACTATGTATAGCAACCAGTTTCCTAATATAAAAAATATTTATAATAATAACATTTTAATAATAATATTAATAATAATAATATACTGCATGAATTATGTACGGTGATAGACAGACCGTTATTTTTAATATTTGAAGATTCACTGAGGACTGGTTATGTTCCACAGGATTGGCGCATAGCAAATGTGGTACCAGTATACAAAAAAGGATCAAATAACGATCCTGGAAACTACAGACCCGTGAGTCTAACTGCTGTGGTGGGGAAAATATTTGAGGGGTTTGTTAGAGATGCTATCCTGGAGTATCTCACTGTGCATAACCTTATAACCCAGCGTCAGCATGGGTTTATGAGAGATCGGTCCTGTCAGACTAATCTGATTGGTTTCTACATGGAGGTAAGTCCAAGACTGGATCTGGGGGAAGCTGTGGATGTTGTATATCTGGACTTTTCAAAGGCATTTGACACCGTGCCACATAAAAGGTTGGTATATAAAATGAGACTGCTGGGAATAGGAGAAAATCTGTGTATTTGGGTAAGTAATTGGCTTAGTGATAGAAAACAGAGGGTGGTCATTAATGGCACATTCTTAGATTGGGTTTGGCGTTACCAGTGGAGTGCCACAGGGGTCAGTATTGGGGCCACTTCTTTTTAATATTTTTATTAATGACCTTGTAGTGGGTTTACACAGTCAAGTTTCAATATTTGCAGATGATACTAAGCTGTGTAAAGTAATAAATACTGAGGTCGATAGTTTAGCATTACAGAGGGATTTGTGTAAGCTTGAGGAGTGGGCATAGAAATGGTTGATGAGGTTTAATGTAGATAAATGTAAAGTTATGCACTTGGGCAATGGAAACAAAAAGTATAATTATGTTCTAAATGGTCAATTACTTAATAAAACTGGAGCTGAAAAGGACTTGGGGGTATTGGTGGATGGTAAACTTAATTTTAGTGACCAGAGCCAGGCGGCTGCTGCTAAAGCAAAAAAAAAATTATGGGATGTATCAAGAGAGGAATAGATTCTCATGATAAAGACAGTTTGTCCTTATACAAATCCCTGGTCAGACCACACATGGAATATTGTGTACAGTTTTGGGCACCAGTGTATTAAAAGGTAGATATAGTAGAGCTGGAACGGGTGCAGAGGAGAGCAACCAGGATTATTAGGGGAATGGAGGAACTAGAATACACTGACAGATTAAAAATTTTTGGATTATTCAGTTTAGAAAAAAGACGACTGAGGGGAGACCTCATTACAATGTACCAATACCTGAACGGACAGTACAAAGATCTTTTTATACCTAGGCCTGTGACCAGGACAAGGGGGCATCCTCTACGCCTAGAGGAGAGGCGATTTTACCATCAACATAGACAAAGGTTCTTTACTCTATGAGCAGTGAGACTATGGAACTCTCTGCCGCAGGAGGTTTTTATGGCGGACTCTATGTACATGTTCAAGAGAGGCCTGGATACCTTTCTGGAGAGAAAAAAAATTACAGGTTATGGGGATAAAACATTTATTTAATTCTTAAAGGTTGGACTTGATGGACTTGCGTCTTTTTCCAGCCTTATATACTATGATACTAAAAAAATATTTTAAAAACTCCATTTACCTATCCTGAATCAGGATCCAGAAGTACACAAAATTATGTAATCAGGTGTCAGATTAATTTCCAAACATGCCCCCACACTTGGTAATAGAATTATCTATCTAGGAACTCCATATTAGATTCTATTGGTTTCTATAAATGTGGCCATGTACATAGACAAGTGTGTGCCATTCCTAACCAAATCTGTTTAATAAAACACAACTGGAATCCAATTAAGTAGTAGAACCATCTCAAGGAGGATCAGAAGGAAATACACAGCATGTGATTTTAATACAAGTGTCACAGTATAGCGTCAGAATACTTTTGATACTTGGGATATTTCAGTTTTTCTGATTTAATAAATTAAGAAAAATATCTACATTTAAATTTTTTTCTGTAAAGATGTGTGCAGAGCAGGGGCATCACTAGGTCGTCAGATCCATGGCTTGTGTCCCAGACCTTTTTGCCTTCGCCCCGAATGTCCCAGGTCAGCAGACACTCATCCCGCTGCCCAGGCAAATTTACCCCCTCTCTTCTGCATCCTTAGGGCATAGATAGTAATGAGCACTGTAGTGGATCTGGGGCATGTTACAGATTTCTTTCGGGGACAATAAAGGGGACTCTGGCTACACTACTAGGGTGTAGAGAACTTCTAAGTGGAGGCTGTGGGGCACATTACAGGGGGTTTGGGGACATTACTGGTGGCTCTTAAGAGATTGGGGAGGCTGTCGTGAACATTACTTGGAGATGTGGGAGACCTCTTAGTGGAGGCTGTGAGGCACATTACAGTGGGATCTGGGAGACACTACAGAGGGCTTGGGGGAACTTTTTTGTGGAGGAAAATAAGGGTCTGTGAGGACTTTAGGGCTGTGGGGGACTTCCTAGTGTGGCCTCTGGGGACATTACTTATTGTAGGTATTATTAGGTGAGGGACTCCTTTATGTTGGCATGATTTGGCAGGGCATTATTTAATTTTGGGTCACATTGAGGGCAAATTAGTTGTGGACCACATTTAGTAAGTATAGATTGCAGTCTAACTTGTTAGTGCAAGGTTAGGGAATATTGGGTGTGTGGCACAATGATTTAATGTAATGTAAAATGAGGCCATATATTTGTCAGGATTTTAACCGGCGTAATGTGGCCTTTCTAGTCGGTTCCCTAACATCATGCTATGTAGTCTGATTATTTTGTCTTTTTGTTCCTGATGTTTCTGAATTACCAGCTGGTGTTTTTACGTCAGCTGTATTCATTTCTATAATCCTATCAGGACTAGTCGGGCACCATTTATTGCTTGTTTTATCATTCAGTATTTGCTAGGTATTGTTGCATTTGCAGCTTATCCTCAGTTCTGTTTTGAATCAATATTTATACTAACTAAGTAGTTTGTTTCTTTGACTGTGGTGAGAGAATCTGTGAAGTTTCTTTTCTCTTATATTCACTCACCACTTTCCTGTCTGTTCCCCTTTGTCCGTTTATTTTCTAGTGAGTGTTTTTGGACCTGTTACCCACTGTTCCTGTCCTCTCTATTGCCCTTATTCCTGCATTCAATCTCGGTTGCGTGTTTGTGTGGTTGCAGGGGTTGCTTGTTTGCCAATTTTTTACTTGCAGCAATTGATTCATTTGGGGTGGCCCGAACACCAGACCCTAGTATCCTTTAGTGCTTTTCCCTACTATGTGAAAAGGTCTTTGTGTTCAGAGAGAGAAAAGTTGTCAGGTCCGGATAAGCTGCAGGAGTAAGGAACAGCTTTCCCTTCCCTGTTTCCCTAGTTCCTGCTGCTCTCTTTATACGGTTTTCTGCTTCCTTGTAAACTGTGACAATACTTTGGCAGGGGCAGTAATTTTAGGCTCATTATGAAGTGTGCAGGCCACAAAGGGGACCTGTGTGTAAACCAGAAAGTGTCTGTGTCAGTTTTGTGTCACAGTGGCACTATGCCCGACAAGACAAAACATGTGACACAATTCTTCAGCATTAACAAGGTGCACCAAAAAAAAATGGTTAATTCTGCCAAAGCAGTGCAGGGGGTGCCAGATTCATGTAGACCATGAGATACATTTCATGAATCTGTCGCACACTGAACACTCCACAGACAAACTGCGATATTTTTGATAAATTAGGCCTTTTTCACATGATTGTATATAGTGGCCATATGCTAGCCATTTGAACAGCCACCAGCATATGGCTGCCTTAGTTGTGCTTTGTGCACGCTATGGTGAGCACACTTATGTATCACTGTGCAGTCACCGGTAAAAAGAACTTTCGCCATAAGTATGGCCAAGCTGCGCAGCTTCTTAAGGAAAGGGGAGGGGTGAGGAGCATTTACCCCTCTACTTCCCCAGCCCAACAGTCCTGGCCTACAGCTTACATGTGTGTGAAAGGGGCCCTACAGTAAAAGATGGAGAGTGTTAGGGGTAGTGGCCATATAACACTGTTAGGGGACCAAGATGTAGAGACAATGAAGAACAGGGATGACATGTGGCTGGATGAGGAGACATGGTGATGCTCGGCCTAAAAGAGAAGACAGAGAACTACTACAGCCAAAGGACATGTCACCTTCAGACACTGGATGTAGTAAAAGGTAGGAATTTCTCCAGTTTTTTCTGTAGATGTAAATATTTTACAGTTGTTATAGTCGCAACTACACTTGAAGGGGGTTGTGTAGAGGAATGGGAATTACTGAAAGTTCGGAACATATGCATTGAGGCCCATGCCTTGGTTGTTTTACAACCCTATCAATGCTCCTGGTGAAGAGTGTTCATAAATGAGCAATAAAAGAACTATTTTGATCTTACCAATGGGCTGCAATGAAACAAAGAGTAAAAATTTAAAGGGATCAAAATACTTTTGGAACCCACTTTATGTAAGTCTTTATGAATCAGTCTGTCTCAGATTATAGAAGTGTACCTCAAACTGGTTAAAGGGAACGTACCACCTTGTATCTACCTATAAAGGTAGATCGGGTGGTAGGTGGATCTATAGGATGTGAGCTAAGCCCTTTTAAGGGCTAATCCTCACTCCCCCGCAATTTTTCTATAAATTTTATTTGCCTAATATTTAAATCTTCGGCGTGCAGCTCCTTGTAGCTGCGCGCCTTGTCTGCAAAACCTGGCATCTGCACATGCACAGAACAGCAGGCCCGGGGCTGCGCAGCTCCGGCTTTGGAGCAGTGACCGCGCAGCTGCAGGCCTGCTGTTCTGTACATGCACAGACGGCAGGTTTCGCAGACAAGGGCCCTGAAGATTTCTGGTAGGAGGATTGAAAATTTACTGAAAATTTACATATTAGGCAAATAAAAGGTATTAAAAAATTGTGGGGACGTGAGGATGAGCCCTTAAAAGGGCTATCCTCATGCCCTATAGATCCACCTACCACTCGATCTAACTTTATAGGTAGATCTATGGTGGTAGGTTCTCTTTAATATTGCTATTTTTAAAGTCTGTAAATTTTCTTTCAAAGAAACAGAAAAGTTATATTTGTCCTTAATTATCATAACAATTTAAATGATTAATTATTTTAAATTAAAAGAAAAATCTGTACTGCTTACCCCTGAAAAACCAATGTACCAGAGTCCACATTGCAGTCAGTTAACTTGTGTTCAAAATGGAACTTCACATTTGAATACTTTTCAGCAGCTGTTAAAGTGAATAATCAATACATATAAATTGTATCTTAAAACTGGGATTCTCCAATGAAAATAAAACATGAACATGTTGTATCTCTAGTTTCCACCAGAGAGGTATAGCAATATAAAAGGAATTTCATATCACTTATAGCCAATAACACTGTGCAAAGAACAGGTGATTGAACGAAAAATGCCGCACTTGCTAAAGGACATACTGTTTTAGTGCATGTTTAGGAGGGGCGTGTGTTATTCATGCACTTGTGTCTTTACCACCTTTCATTGACTTCTTCAAATACTGTGGAAATAATATTTCCCCAGTTTGTGGATGTTCAGTGCTGAACTGGAAAACTATTCCAGCTGTAGTGTTGAAACGAGTACCCATGGTGATTCTCTGCATTATCCTGACCTTGCTTGTATTGGACTTTCAAGGGCAACCATCCTCCTTGGGGGAATCAAATTTCAGAGTTTAGTTGCAATATTCTAGAAATCACAGTCTGGAATGACCAACTTCCATTTTTATGACATTTATCAAGTCAGTGAAAACTGGAAAGATAGGCTGCCATTTAAATAGGGTTTGTCAGCCAATTGAGGAACTTCACAAAGATTCACAGCAACAGCTTGCAGGTATATGAAAGTGTTCTCCTATTTTTAATAGAGTTCTTTTACAAAAAATCTTTTATATATTTATTCTGTGTTTTAGTATACATACAATTTATTAAATAAGCTTAAAATACTGCGATTTTACTCATGTTAGGATATATTGACATAGGACTACACAATAGCCTTTGCATTTAGGAAATTGTGTATTGTTCTCCAGTGTATATAAAATGTGTATGGCACAACTGTGTATTGTGTTTTCAGAGTTGTGTGTAAGTTTCTAATCTTGATGCACCAGTTCTTTCCCCCGGCAATCCCTTCATATCAACCATATAATTTCAGTGTTTTTCTACTTGTGCCATCTTGAAGATTTAATATACCCTTGGTTTTCTTATTCCAATCAAGATTAAACCATGCAATGATTACAGAACCATTGCTCGGATTGCAATTCCTGGGAAGGTTTGCAACTTTCTCAAAAGTTTTCCATATGTAAATATTATGTTTTAATGGACTTCAAAATGTGTGGAACTGTTTTTATACACATTGGGGCAGATTTACTTACCCGGTCCTGTCGCGATCCAGCGGCGCATTCTCAGCCGAGGATTCGGGTCTTCCGATGTCCACCAGGTGTCGCTGCTGCACTGAGTTCACTGGAGTTCACCATCCGTTGCTGGGTGCAGGTAAGTTGCACAAGCGACACATTTTTTTAAAAAAATTCGGTGTTTTTTTTTTTAAATTCCCCCCCCGATTTCCGTCGCGTGCATGCCGGTGCCGATGCGCCACAATCCGATCGCGTGCGCCAAAAACCCAGGGCTATTCGGCGCAAATCGGGCCCTTAGTAAATGACCCCCATTATTTTATTATGCCCTCTTGTGAAAAGCAACAAAATGGGGCAAATTTTTTAAGCTGTCTGAAAGTCAGAATATTTCTGGTTGCCCATGGCAACCAATCACATCTCCCCTTTAAAATATTCATGAGCACTGGTAAAATGAAAGCTGAGCTGTGATTGGTTTCCATGTGAAACTAGAAATATTCTGACTTTCAGACAGCTTGATAAATCTGCCCCAATAATTCAACAAGTGTGTTTTTTTTCTGTAGGAGTGATTTTCTTTCAATTTAAGAAAATCTACCATCAAAATTAAGCAAAATAAACCAGGAGCACTTGCGTGTATATCAAGGCACTAACACTGTGGTAATCTTCTTATATTTGTTATCCATGACTGCATTCCTTCTAAAATCAACTTTTAAATTACATTAATGAAGCAGAAAGGTTCTGGCTGTGTTACCAAAGAACCTCTATGATGTAGCATCATAGGTAATGACCCCCCCCCCCCCCCCCTCAGCCCTTCTGGCTCAGGAGCCCAATTTTAAAAATTTAGTTTTTGAGGGAATGGGCCATGGATAACAAATATAAGAAAATTCCAACAGCTGCCAGGATCTATAATTAAGTTTCCTTGCTTTATCATTCTTGATTTTGATGGAAGATTTCCTTAAACAATTTTCAGTAGATGGAAAAGGATTAAACAAACAATATGGATAGAAAATTGCAGACTTTCAAAAATGAACGGACTTACCATTAAGTAATTCTTTATTTAAATTTGCTCTATCAACTGACAGGATATACTGTAAAGAAAGCAATAAATATGGTGATTAAAATTGCTTATAAACTGGATCTAAGTAAGACTGCTGATTAAAGGCCATATACAAACATTTAGTTTGATGCACCTGTATTGAGATAATTTCTCATAAATGTAGTCATATTGTCACTTCGAAAAGAAGGACATCTGTCCTTGGATAGTTATGAAGTGATTGCACAAAGAAACAAATAGTTTTTGAATATGAAATGGCCAGGAGTTACAGAATCCAGGTCGTCAGGTGCATCAATAGCCACTACTGCCATAGTATTGCAGTGGTCATATCCAAGGACAACTATCTTGTTTTAATGGACAATATGCATTTGAAGATATATCCGAATAATTAAATTTAAATGCCAAGATGGGAACACTCTAAGTTTATTTTTGTAAATTACTTAATTAAACAGCTTGGAAGAATTTACTAAGAAAATAAATTAATATTTCACTTAAAGGGGTTAGCCGTCATTACACAAAAATTTTAATGCTTGTACATGTCCTCCTACAAATCCCACTTGCGGCACCTTTGGTCCTTTGGCTGTCCATAAAAGTGGATGTTGCTGGGAAGTCACATGACCACTCCGTCCAAAGTCACAATACACGATCCCCACATCGCCACACCAGGCATCATTCATTCATGTGCAGCGCATGGCTCACTGAAGAGAGCATAGAAGTGGAATGCGAGCTGTTGATCAGCATAGACGGCTCAAGTCGGTGCATGCTAGGGGAGCTAGGCAAGCAGGGGGGACAAAAGACATTGTAACAGACTGGGCAGCCAGAGCTCAGAGGATCTGGAGCCCTGAGGAGGTCGCCCAAGACCTCCATGGAGGGGCATATAAAGACCAAGGAATGATCAACGCCAATGACACCTCTCACTTCTTGAAACAATCTATCTAAGACTGAACTTCTTATTTTTCCACCATCTATAGACTGACTCAACCATGACATCTCATGACATCTCGGTCTGTGGGATCACTATAGCACCGAGGCAACAGGGCCACTGTCTTGGGGTTGTGATGGACTCTGCACCTCTCCTTTTCACCATATATTCAATCTATTGCTTGGTCTTGCCGCATGCATCTTAGAAACATCTCCAGAATCCGCCCATTTTTGACAACTGAAACTTCTAAAATGCTAATTGTTGCTCTGATTCGTTTAGACTGCTGTAGCTCCCTACTAATTGGTCTTCCACTCACTAAACTCTCTCCTCTACAGCTAATCTTAGTGCAGCCGCCAGGTTCGTCTTTTAGACCAATGCCAATTACTGCACTGCCTGCCCATCTGCTTCCGAATTCAATTCCAAATAATAACCCTAATCCACAAAGCACCACATAATCCTGCACCTCCCTATCTTTCTCATCTCAGTCTATCGCCCAACCCATGCTCTCCTATCTGCCAGTGATATTAGATTAATCGCTACCTTAATTTGAACCTCTCATGCATGCCTCCAGGACTTCTCCAGAGCTGCACCTTTCAGGGACTGACCATCCACGTGGCCGACTGTCCCTTTCAGTGACTGACCCTCCGCGTGGCCATCGGTCCCTTTCAGCGACTGACTGTCCGTGTGGCCAGCATTCTCAGAGCTCAAGTTTACTTTTTGCACAGATGTTTATAAATTTACAGCTGATCTCCGATTGGTTTCCATGGGCAACTGAAACAGCTTTACCTCAGACATCAGATAAATCTTCCCCACCTCTGTATTCTACTCATTGCATTTAGTAGCCAATCAAAGCAGAAGCAGAACAGCAACCAATCACGACTCAGTTTCCAACTGCCACAGCAGCAGCAGCAGACAATGGCTTCTGTATATGGTTGGTAATAAGTCGGTTTTGGAAAGTGTGGGGTAAAAATCGTCTCAAAACCTGGTCTTAGACGTTCCCTTACTGTGCAAAATTTGGTGCTTGTATATGCGACGGTACGGATTCCTTTAGCGGACATACACACATCCAGCTTTATATATTAGATTATTATTATTATCATTATTATTATACCTCTGTTGAGTTGGTAACCTGAGAGTTGTTCCAGATATTCTCACGAATAGGCCATATGAAGTGGTGAAAAGAGTGAGCGAGGTGAACTACAAAGTCCTGAGGTATTCACCAAAGTTTTGAGGTATGCACATTGTAACCCTCTAGGCGACCATACTCCAATACCACTGCATGCAAGACTGGCAAGACTGGAGAAAGGTTTGAGGTTGAGTAAACAAGATGTCACCTGCGTATAGAAATATTTTAACCTCCTTGTTTCTTACTAACACTCTCCTAACTTCTGAATTAAGGGGGAGGAGGGGTTCTGCCTACCTATATACTGTGAGAAGGCTGTAGTGTTTCACCTCCAGCACTGCTCCGGCAGAATGCACCATTTTTTTTAATACAGAATTGTGGCGCATATAGAATTGTGTCACACGTCGGACAGAATTTTGGTGTACGTTCTGACTAAGAGCTAAGACACTCCCCTCTTGGTTTACATTTTTTCTATCTTGTCTATGTCTGCAGCAAGGGCAGGATGGAACACAGAATCCCCGATAGAAAAGTTCTCTTACAGCATGACTGACTGTTCCATGACTTTTGTCTAAGGAGGTCGAGTTGGAAGTCACTGCACATCAAGAGAGGTTCAGCGTGCAGAGGTGTATATACAGTATATGTGTATATATATATGTGTGTGTATATATAAATATATATATATATATATACATATGTTTTATGTGTATATCTGCTGCATGTGTGTTTTTGTGTTTTATGGTGTGTATTTGTATGTATATGTGTGTATATACTATATGCTTGTGTGTATATACAGTATGTGTGTGGATTTGTAAAGGGCTGCGGAATTCGATAGCGCAATATAAATAAAGATTATTTTTATATTCCACATATACTGTATGTATGGGTTCACTGTAAGTGGAGGTATTGTATTAGAAATTAAAACATAGCTTTTATCAAGTCAAATTCTAGACAGGACTGTAATTTCAGACATAATTTGTCCTGATACTTTGTTTCATTGTTGCCTTTAGTAAGCGCATAAACTGTCACTGATATTGCACTTCACTATAAATTGCTGTATACTAAGGCTTACAGTACAATGATGTGAATACAAAACAAAATTATTAAAATTCATAGTGAAGATGTGGGTAGGTTGTACACATCCTCACTATATGGTTGTCTATTAGTAGCTGGTAAGTTACAGACCTATTCCATTGAGTTTCTGTTATACTTTGTTACTTGGTGACTGAGTGGTATTAATATTGTCTGTATTATCACTGAGTAGTTATCGGTATGCTGCAGACCTAATCTATTCAGCCTATTTCACACTTTTTCTACGTAGCTGACTGATTTCCTCTATCCATTTCACACTAAATAATATCTATAGCGGTCTGTGCTAACTTATGCTTTCCTAGCCAATAATGTAACAACATGATTGACCCTAGGATCCAGTGAGTTTCTTTATTGCCAGGAAATCATCAAGGTTCTTTTAAAATTCGCCAATAAACATATAGTCGTGGCTGTGGGGCGTGCGACGATATAGCCTTGCTTATATCCAAGATCATAGGCTCGAAGAGCCACCCTCTGCATCCAATCAGAAGTCAGAAAGTCACTAGTGACGTATCAATCGTGCCATCGTGGGAGGTTCCGGTGATGTTAGGACTCCTCCTCCAAAAATGATGTGATTGTGGTTATCATATTAACTGTAATGTCTTCAGCCACGCCCCTACTATCTCCCTGCTCTTACGGTCGGCACCGTTGACATATGGAGGACGCTGGCTCTCAGTAGCCTCATCACTGCTGTGCCACAGAATACCAGCCCACATCCACAGACAGCAAGCACCACATTTTGACATGAGGCAGAGGTGCTCCCCTTCGGAACCTTACCTAACCGTACCTTGGTCTGTATGTGTAGTATCTGTTAGATCCCACTTACTTCCGCATCCTGATACGATGGTAGTTGAGGGTATTACTAGATCTTAGATTGTAATTAGAATTAGGAAGGCGTTCTGTCAGTTTTTTGGGTACTTTGGATGCACAAAGAAGTGTATGCTGTAATTATGTTAAATTCATATTGTGAGCTCCTAACAATATGTATAGTTCTATATTCTGGGATAGGCAGATGTTATACAGCCCAATTTTTAGCATTGATGGATACTTCAGAATTTGATAGCGCAATATAAATAAAGATTATTATTATATGCCTTATATACTGTTTGCAGGTATTTATATGCTGTATGTATACTGTACGTAATATGTGTGTATATCGTGTGTTTATACTGAATGTATGATCAGAGGGGTCTCAGTGCTGAGCCACCCACAGATCGCGAAATTAACAGAGCAGACAGCTGGGCATAACCTTTCTGCTCCATTAATCTCTATGGAGCTGATGGAAATTGCCGATAAAGTTTAATGGAGCAGAATGGTCATGCGCGGCTGTCTTCTCCATTAGTCTGACAGAGCGACGAGGGGCCCGGCGGACCCCTCATTCTTGCCATCCGTGGGGGTCTTAGCACTGAGACCCCAACTGATCAGCAAGTTAGGCCCTATCCTAGCCATAAAAAACAGACATTAAAGTCAGTTTTCCATATCTGAGAATTGGCTCTGTTGTGGGTATTTACCCTACAGATTAAAAAACCCTCTTCACACGTATGCAGTTCTGAAAGCTCAAAAACTTTTAAGAGGACCTGTCACCCAAAATTTTGGCACTAGGAGCTGCTAAATAAAGTAAGCAGCTCCTAGTACTTGAACAAACACCGCAGTGTTTGAAGGATAGCGTTACCGGAAACCTCCGGTAACGCTATCTAACACTGCGGCGGGGTACAGTGTAATCATCGGTGTTGCCTCTTCCCCGGACTGCCCCGCTTGCTCCATAGGCAGCCATGCGGCAGCCACCGCCCCTAACCACGCCCCAACCCTCATGAATACGTCGGACAGCTTTGTGAGCAGTCCGACGATTACACTGTACCCTGCCGCAATGTTAGAAAGCGCTACCGGAAGTTTCCGGTAACGCTATCCTTCTAACACTGCGGCGTTTGTTCAAGCACTAGGAGCTGCTAGTGGCGAAATTTTGGGTGACAAGTCTTCTTTAAGAATGAGAAAAATTTTATTGACCTGCAGGTTGAGCTAAATGGAACGGAATCTTTTTTCAACGTTATCTACTATGATACTTCTGTTAAATAATTTTTGTGGAAATTAAACAGCGACAAAATAGATCTTGGAAGGATCAAGTACCTTTTTGCAGTATTAGATAACCTATTGGAATTAACCATAGCAGTGTCAAAAACATGCATTTGCATACATGAAAAATAAAAACAAACAAAGCATATCTGAAAATATAAAATGGTACCTGGTCACGTTTGCCATAGGGTATTGAGTACTTTTTACCATTAACTGGGTGAATCATCCTTGCATACATTGGAATCCCATTGGCCACTATCTGCAATGAACAATCATATAATTAACAAAACTCTATTTACCTTTGCTGCACTACTCCCAATCATTTAAATCAGCGTCTTAAAGGGGTATTCCGGTTACTCAGCATTTTTTAATAAACTAACATGGTAATCATTTCTACGTCTTCTTGAAAATGATTGCTTTTTACAATTTTGCCAGTTTTTTTCTTTGCTTTTATGCACCCTTCCAAGATCTAGAGCTTAGCAGGCTGTTTACATTTTCAAGATAGCACTATCACTTCTGTCTCATACTGTCCCGAAGCTCTGCTGAGTACATGTGCCCTTTGCTGCTGCTGAAGCATGTGTGCACATTCCCGCTAGCTAGGTAAATGCACAAAGTAGCAGACTACATGGTCGTGGAACAGTTCAACTACTCACCAGTATCATGTCCGCTCTTGCTCTGGCTCACTGTCATGTGATAGAAGGTGATCCAGGTTGGACTGGGAGAATGCTCAGTGCACATGTACGACCAGGGCCAGGTCGTAGCTATGGGAAACTGGGAAACATTGGCCAAGGTGTTCCACAAAGGTATAATTTTTACAAGACAATGCTTGGAAACTTTTAATAACATTGTATTATGCATCCTCTCAAGTAGTTTAATACCACAAAATAGATTGCACTTCAATTGTTGTAATCGGAATATCCCTTTAAAGACTACTTTGAGCTAGCTGTATATACAGAGAGCATTATAGAAATCAGAACTTGGAATGTGGCCTCTAGTAAAAAAATATATTTTGGAATACTTTCTTTTTATTTTATCATTTGAAATATAACTAGCCTCTTAACATGAGAAAAGGGGTTAAAGGACATCTACAACCAGGATCAAGGATTGTAAACCAAGCACAATTTCATACTGGTGTGTTCCCCCTCTAGCAGGATCTTCTCTTAGCTTCTTATCCCCTGGTTTTTACAAAAAAAGGCTTTTAAAATAATGCAAATGAGCCTAAGGTGCAGACTCCACACCAGTATGTCAGTGTGCTTGGTTTACAATCCTGCTTGGTAGATGTCCTTTAAGCAGGAGTGTGACATACCAGGGCCACTGATCATTTAAGAATCTGAACTGTAGAGTTGCCCTAGAGAAGACAATTTTGATGTTAACTACTTCTTAACATCTTCCTATATATATGTACAGTCCTAAAATGACATTAAGGCAACTGCAAGGTGGTACCATTGAAAATAAGTTTGACACCCCTGACCTTCATGTAGATGCGTTTTTTAACATAGGCTGAATGACCAGTGTTTATAAAGTCATTGTAGGTTTTTCTACCACATTATAAATGCAAATAAATACAAAATTCCATAAGATTGAGGAACCTGGCCCACCCTATGTTGTAACATTGGTCAGCCAGACACACAGAAGCAGAAACCATACCAAAAAATTATGACTACAATGTTCCCCTTCTCTGTTAAATGACCCCGCCCTTAGAGCAGCCTTATGTAATAGACATAGCTGGATAGATATGAGTGATAGATATAGTAGAAGATTGATCAATTGTAGATGGTAGATAGACAAGAACATTGGTTAGACAGATAGGAAATAGAATATATATATGTATATATAGAATGCATTTACCGGTATCTACAGTACCGGACTGTGTATTTCCTGGGTGATAATGAAGAGTGGGTCCCCGGATTGACTTTCTCTGGTGGGCCTAAGGAAACCCAGTCCAACACTGGTTTTATATATATATATATACACTCACCGGACACTTTATTAGGTACACCTGTCCAACTGCTCGTTAACACTTAATTTCTAATCAGCCAATCACATGGCGGCAACTCAGTGCATTTAGGCATGTAGACATGGTCAAGACAATCTCCTGCAGTTCAAACCGAGCATCAGTATGGGGGAGAAAGGTGATTTGAGTGCCTTTGAATATGACATGGTTGTTGGTGCCAGAAGGGCTGGTCTGAGTATTTCAGAAACTGCTGATCTACTGGGATTTTCACGCACAACCATCTCTGGGGTTTACAGAGAATGGTCCAAAAAAGAAAAAACATCCAGTGAGCGGCAGTTCTGTGGGTGGAAATGCCTTGTTGATGCCAGAGGTCAGAGGAGAATTTGCAGACTGGTTCGAGCTGATAGAAAGGCAACAGTGACTCAAATCACCACCCGTTACAACCATGGTAGGCAGAAGAGCATCTCTGAACGCACAGTACGTCGAACTTTGAGGCAGATGGGCTACAGCAGCAGAAGACCACACCGGGTGCCACTCCTTTCAGCTAAGAAC
This sequence comes from Engystomops pustulosus, assembly GCA_019512145.1. Lineage (NCBI taxonomy): Eukaryota > Metazoa > Chordata > Amphibia > Anura > Leptodactylidae > Engystomops > Engystomops pustulosus. Next base: position 159,715,475 of record CM033643.1, read on the forward strand.
AGGAAACTGAGGCTACAATTTGCACAAGCTCATCGAAATTGAACAGTAGAAGATTGGAAAAACGTTGCCTGGTCTGATGAGTCTCGATTTCTGCTGCGACATTCGGATGGTAGGGTTAGAATTTGGCGTCAACAACATGAAAGCATGGATCCATCCTGCCTTGTATCAACGGTTCAGGCTGGTGGTGGTGGTGTCATGGTGTGGGGAATATTTTCTTGGCACTCTTTGGGCCCCTTGGTACCAATTGAGCATCGTTACAACGCCACAGCCTACCTGAGTATTGTTGCTGACCATGTCCATCCCTTTATGACCACAATGTACCCAACATCTGATGGCTACTTTCAGCAGGATAATGCGCCATGTCATAAAACTGGAATCATCTCAGTCTGGTTTCTTGAACATGACAATGAGTTCACTGTACTCAAATGGCCTCCACAGTCAACAGATCTCAATCCAATAGTGCATCTTTGGGATGTGGTGGAACGGGGGATTCGCATCATGGATGTGCAGCCGACAAATCTGCGGCAACTGTGTGATGCCACCATGTCAATATGGACCAAAACCTCTGAGGAATGCTTCCAGCACCTTGTTGAATTTATGCCACGAAGAATTGAGGCAGTTCTGAAGGCAAAAGGGGGTCCAACCCGTTACTAGCATGGTGTACCTAATAAAGTGGCCGGTGAGTGTGTGTATGTATATATATAGGAGTAAAAGTACAATGCTTTGTCCTGATATTAAGGATGAGGGTAAAAGAACTGAACCATATAGACAGGATAAGGGTAGTAGTACTGATCTGTGCCAATCTAAACAGGATAGGAGTACTAAGCTGGAGCCAGGGGCCAGAGCCATTGCTCCAGCAACCCCCCCCCCCCCCACACACACACAGTAGCTGCATTTCTGGTTTGCACTCCCTCCACAGCAAGGATCTTTAATAAGGATTAGTCCTTTAGCATATAATGTAGAGATTTTAACCCCTTAAGGACGCAAGGTTTTTTCTACTACTGTATTGCAGTATATGGAGTTTTTGCAGATGATTCATTACAATGAGCCACTGGCTCATTGTAACATATCTCCTGAAACTATGCAGCCTCGGGTCTGATGACCGATCGCTGCCCCCTGATGACGATCGTGGGAGGGAAGATCTAACAAAAACATTTAAGTGTCGCCGGCGACTTTCCCGGCGGCAAAGAAGAGGTTAACGCTTGTGATCGGTGCAAGCACCGACCACAGGTGATAGAGATGGGTCTTTGCTGCAATATAGAGCAAAGCCCATCTCTGTGAGCCCTCTTCATAGACCCTTCATAGCTCTGCGGTGAATTTATCCGTCGCAGAGCGTGAAGGTGGATGATGGATAGTAAAAAGGCAATAGTGGATCTTCATATAGTCGGTATGAGCGGGCCCCTGGCCTTCAGGCTCCAAGGGGCCCACGCCCACCCAAACCCGGGCCCATTGGTCGGGGACTGGGCCATGGCAAAATAGCTAAAAAAACCAAAAACTGAGTCCTCTCCATACAAAGTGGGCGTTTGCTGTTGACACCGATCTTGGCTGTTAACCCTGTAAATGCTTCTGGCAAAGCTGCCAAAGGCATTGAGATCTAGGTGACGTGTGGGCGCCGCCATCTTGGATTCAAACGCCACCCCCTGTGAAGTCATCGGCTGTGGGTGGGGGCAGTATATGGTTCCTCAGCAGTGAATAGGAAAGTGGGGGTTCTGATACTTAAGCAAGAAATTGGCACACCATGTACAAGGCATGGATAGGGATGATAAAGGGAGGGTGATACACCTGCAGCTGCAGGTGGCAGCGGGACTAATGAGAGTCTATAGCATTTACAGTACAAACACGGAGCAAAAAGAATTTTATGATCCTCTCACTACTGAGAGACATGACGCAGACAGACCACAGACATCATCGTTAGCAACCTTTGCAGGTGCTGTAGCGGTAGAGGACATCTGGAGCATGTATAACCTCTTGGAGTAGGAGTATACTCACTATTCACATTCTCATGATTCTTTGTCCAGACTGGACTATCTGCTGCTATCACAGCCCCTGACTTTGAGGATCCAGCAGGTACAAATATCTAAGATGGTAATATCTGATTGCGCCCCAGTCCTGATGGAACTGGTGGAGGAATACCCCATGGGAAATTAAATTCTATGGAGGTTACCATCTTTTTTAACAAAGGATGAAAATTTTGTAGTTCTATTAAAAGGGTGGTGGTTAAAGTTTCTGGACACTAAAGCGGGTCACGCCATTGACTTACTATTGTTTTGAGTGGCGGGCAAGGTAATGCTAAGGGGTAGAATCTCAGATTACATTAAAAAAGAAGACTAGACGAAAGTTTAAGGAGGCCAGTGATGCAGTTCGACAAGCACACCTCCCTGGATATTTAAATTTTACTCTGATGTACTCTTCACATCTTATACATCATGCCGCACCTTCCCTTCTGAGACACAGGATGTCATAATGGATATTTTTTACTATGCACTATCCATTTTGCATTATCTTTATGTTCCACCTGTGGGGTTAAAATGCTAACTATGCTCCTAGATTAATTCGTGGAGGGATGTAGTTTCCAAAATATGGTCAGTTCTTAGGGGTTTCCACTGTACTGGTCCCTAAGGGCTTCATGAGTCCAAAAAAAAAAAAAATAGCACAAGAGGGGTTGAGTGTAAACAATATAAATTTGAATAAATCAATCAATAAAATCACAATATCCAGTGTCACATACCTATTATTTGTGAATGAGACACCATTCGCAGAAGTAAAATACTCCAAGGTATAACGATTATGCAACATCCAGGGAAAGCCACTTCAAAAGAGTAATGAGTAGTCTTACCGTGATTCGGACGTAAAGTGCATCAGCGGGCTGGAGATCTTTTTTAGATTACTTAAACCTCTATAGGGCACTTCTAAACCTCTATAGGGCACTCTATAGGGCACTTCCGAGCCTCTTTAGGGCACTTCCGAGCTAAATTGGTCAACAAAAACTGTAAACTGTAATTGTAATTTTTTTTTCAAATTTTTCCGAAATTCTTGAATTTTTACCCCCAAGAAACCAACTGATCAGGGAAAATACACTACTAACATAAACTAGAATTGCGTCATGAGAAAACAATCTCAAAATCACTCAGATTTACTTACCCGGTCCATTCGCGATCCAGCGGCGCGTTCTCTGCGCTGGATTCGGGTCCGGCCGGGATTTATTAAGGTAGTTCCTCCGCCGTCCACCAGTTGGCGCTGCTGCACTGAAAAGCATTGGAACGCGCTGGAGTTCACCGGCTCGGGCTGAGTGAAGGTAAGTGCAAGCTCGGCGACAGATTTTTTGTTTTAAATGCGACGGTTTTTCCGAATCCGTCGGGTTTTCGTTCGGCCTGCGTGCGCCAAAATCCCGGGGCAATTCAGGGGAAATCGGCGCAAATCGGAAATATTCGGGTAACACGTCGGGAAAACGCGAATCGGGCCCTTAGTAAATGACCCCCATAGTGTTGAAAAGTTATTACCACAGGAAGAGACACTGGTCAGATTTAAGAAAAAAGGGCTGAGCCTTTGGACGTTCCTGAATGTCCAGCAGCGAAAAGGGGAGTATGAAGAGGGCTCATGGCTTGCTAACACCCATGATCGGGTGTTAATACAAAGACCCGAGGCTGTCATGTTTTAGGCTATCTATCACGATGTGCAATTTGCACATTGTAATAGATGATGTCCAAAATTCCCATACTTCCAATTTTTTTTTTAATTAAATACCCTTAAAATTCAAATCACCCCCTTTCCCTAGAACTGATATAAATATAAATAAACAATAAAAATCATAAACATGTTGGGTATTGCTACATCTCAAAATGTCCAATGTTTCAAAATATAATAATGGTTATTCCCAGCATTTAACCATTTTGCAAAAACATTCAATAAAAAGTGATCAAAAGGTCATACAGTCCTCCAAATGGTAGCACTTAAAATGTAATCAAAAGTCGCAAAAAATGACATCACCCACAGCTCCATACACTGCAGTATGAAAAAGTTATTAGTGCCAGAAGATTTAATTTTTGTAAATGTATGAAAACATTATAAAACCTATATAAATATGATATCTCAGTGATCTTACCAACCCAAAGAATAAAGTAGACATGTCATTTGTGGTGCACAGTGAATGCAGTAAAATCCAAGCCCACAACATAATGGTGCAAATATGTTTTCATCATTTTCACTGCATTCAGAATTTTCTTCCCGCTTCCCAGTACACGGCATGGAATAGTAAATACTGTCACTATGAATTGTAATTTGTTAAGCTGAAAACAAGCCCTCATACAGCTCCTTACATTGAAAAAGAAAAAAAAGTTATAGATTTTTGAAGTTGGGGAGTGAAAAATGAAAACACAAAAATGAAAGAAGGGCCTGGTCGTTAAGGGGTTAATGTACAAACTGGCTGCCTCCTTAAAGGGGTGTCCACGGGATAGGGCTTAACTTGCTGATCAGTTGGGGTTCCCAGAGCATGCACAGACAGTTTACAGTCAGACCCGGAAGGGATCTGACTGGCAGGGACATCAGGCAGCCCCGGAGCACATGGCAGACTTCGGGGCTGCCCAGAAGAGGATCGGATCCCCCGGTAAGCTGCACGGGGGATCCGATCCATAGCAGGAACACCCTTACATGCCGCAGTCATGCTTGACCGCGGCGTGTAAGGGGTTAACACCCATGATAGGAGTTGGCTCCGATTGCGGGTGTTACAGCGCGGTGTCAGCTGTGATAGACAACTGACAGCCGCTGCTTCTGGTACCGGCTCCGTTCGTGAGCCGATCCCAGAAGCTGGACGTTATACTATGTCCCGGTGCGCTTAGCATGTATCCGCAGGGCCGTCGTGGTGCGCCTAGGGGTTAATATTACTAAAATAAAGTTGTTAACGAGTTAGGTTTGGTTCCAGGATTATTAAATTACACATTAGGGCAGAGGCATGCAGGAGGAATCTACCATCAGATCTACTTCTCACAGTAGATTCCTCATGGTAGGTTTCCTTTAAGGGGTTAATCAGGTGCACCCCACACTGCTCCAGAAGTGTGCACCATTTTTTTGGTGCACATTGTTCATGCTGCTGAATTGTGGCACAGACAGAATTGTGGCACCTGTCAGTAATAAATATGGCGCAAACTAAGCTTTCACACACCCCTTTAGGTGCACATTTCTTCTGGCTTGTTGGACACAGTACCGAAGTGACACAAAACTGGAGCAAATACTTTAAAAAATGTGGACTATTCTCCTTATGCTACATTCACAGGCCCCATATGGGGGATGTATAAACGGCCAACGTATGTACACTGTGTATACGCCCCCATAGACAGCAATGGGTGCACATTGCCATACGGTAGCTGTACGGAGCTGCACATGTGCGTCTCTGTACCGTCCCGTAGACGGAAGAAAGATAGGACGTGCCTTATCTTTCCCCGGAATGCGGTGCTGCGTACCATACATAGCTATGGCCGCGGTGTCGTTGTGTGCCCGTCATGCTACGGTACGGCGGACACAACGTTGTGTAAATATAGCCTTAATCTGCTTTTATCAACCAGTATAATAACATTGACTAATTTATTTATATTTTTTATTTAATTCCTGGCTGGTTTAGAGGTAAATAAATAATTTGTTACTTCTTGCAAAGGATTGTTTAAAACTAATCTCCCTGGTAATGTCTTAATGTAGAATCCGGTCTCACGTGCGTGCATAGGCCTCTCTGCTGCATGGCTGCTCATTTACTCAAACTTGATGTGTATGCACCCGCCTGTATGCCACACACATGAGAGCTTGTGCGCTGAATGCATGTATGGAAATTTGTCACACATCCACACTACGGACGTAGAATATAGACGTGCATGACCGCTAGTTGTAGCTTCCTGGCACAAAGCTAATTGTTATGCTGCGCATATAGTGTGTGTGCATACAGACAGCTCAATGAGAGCAGAGAATTATGCAGAGCAAGGTGGTCCAGGGCCATCAGGAATAAAAACGTAAAATTTTTTACAAACAACTAGCCACAAGCAGGTAAAACAAAAATATGGTTAATTTAAAGAAGGGCATTTTTTTTTTACTTGTTACAAGCGTAAAACCCCTTTAATATTACAGTGCTTACAGGCTCTGATAACCTTCTTTTATAGTGGTTACATTAATTCTATGTTTGACAATTTTTATTTCTTTAATAGATATAAGAACAGCTAAAAGTGTGAGCGGAAGAAGCATTAATTTGGCATTGTCCTTTAGAGGTCGTCAAGCTCTCAAAGCTGTTGACTTGGAAGACAAGGTAAATATTTATTTAAAAAATTCTGTCTCTTTTCTTTACCATAGAGGGTGGTATAGTTTGACACCTAACTTCAGACTCAGTAGCAGCACCAAGGTCAGTGTTAGGGGGTGCAAACTGGGCATTTTCCCAGGGCCCCATGTCCCCGGAGCCTACATCCAGACCGGGGTGTTTTACAAAGGTTGAAGGGTTTGACCAGACTGCGGCTTTACATATCTGGTCCAGTGTAATCTGCGCCATCTCAGCCATCAGCTGTTGATCTGGTTGCATGTGCTCTAAAATTCAATGGGGAAGGAATATCCTCAAGCTGGTAACATAAAGAAATAACACTTTTGCTCCACTTTGCCAAGCTTGGTTTGCTTGTCCTTTTGCCCTTGTTAGGACCTCTGAATTGCAAAAAAAAATAAAGCTTCTGTCTAAGGAATCAATTTTTTGCAGATAGCATAGCACTGCTCTCTTCATGTCTAGAGCCAGTAGTCTTATTTGTTCTTCATTAGAAGACTCCTTCCTTCGTTCAAGGCTAACTGCGAGGGAACCTTGGGAAGAAAACCTGGCATTGTACGAAGGGTCAAAAAATCGTCCATAATTCTCACGTATGACTCTTTACACAAGAAGGCCTGGATCTCACTTATTCTGGGAGCAGAGCAGATGGCTACCAAAAATACAATTCTCCAGGGGAGAAGATGTAGGGCTATCTCCTGGACTGGCTCAAAAGGCTTCTGAGCTAAGTATTTCTGGATAACCGACAGGTACCATGATGGAAGTGGAGAATAAACCAGGGGTTTGATTCTTTTAAGACCTCTGAAAAATCTTTTGATAAGCAGGTTCTCAGAAAAGATTCCTCCCATGGTTGAATTTATGGCCATAAAATGAACCTTCTATGTATTGAATTTCAATCCTTTTTTCAGGCCATCCTGAAGGAATTGTAACTGAGACGGAACTGCAGTAGTAGAGGTTTATTCATGGAGCACCAGTTTTTGGTTTTCTAGAAGTAAATAATGTATTCAATACTTCCTCTGAAAATCCTGATTTTCTCAGTTTCCCCCTTTCAGCTTCCAAGCCGTAAGGCGAAGATAGTCCAGGTTGAGGTGAAGGAGACCGTTCTGGTGTAACAGATCCTTGCAGAGGGGCAATTTCCAGAATTTTCCCTCTGACCTGTCTAGGAGCAGAGAGAAACGTAACCTTCTTGGCCAATAGGGTATTATGGCCATCACAAGCGTTTTCTCTCTCGATCTTTTGAGGAACCTTCGGAATGAGCTGGTAGTGTAGAAACACGTACTGGAACCATTTTTCTCAGCTGACTGAGAGGGAATCCACAGCAACAGATTCTACTGTTTGTTTAGGGAGCAGATTATTGGAAGTTGGGAGTTTTTACTTGTCACCATCAAATTCATCTGGGGTAACCACATTTTCTGGACCGCTAGACCGAAAACTTCCTTGTTTAGAGAACATTCAACGGGGAATGACCAGATTGTGACTCTTATATTCAATACTCCTCTGAGATGGATTGCTGAAATAGTCTGGATATTCTTTTCTGCCTATGAAATCAGCTCGATACATTCCAAGGATAGAGAACTACTCCTTGTGCCGCCCCCTGTTTGCTTATATAACAGACTACTGTTAGATTGTCTGAACGGATCAGGACTTCTTGGTTCTGGAGAAAGCCTTGGAAGTAAAGGAGGGTTAGATGGACTGCTTTCAGCTCCTTCAGATTCGCTGGCTCTGTTCTGGCGAAGACTATTTTCTCTGATAGCCTATATGGGCACCCCAGCCCAAATTGGAGTTGTCTGACGTGAGGACTATAGGTTCCACATACTGGAGTGACCTCCCTTTCCAGGGGTTTCTGGACCACCAGATAAGCCCTTGGGTAGCTTGTACTAGAACAATCATTAGTTTGTCTAGAAAATACAGGTTCCTTGACCATTGAGAGAGGATTGACAACTGTAGCTATGCTATGTGAGCATACGCCCGTGGCACTGCATCCATGGTTAGCACCCCTAAAACGGACATTGCCTTTTGCATTGTTGATCTTGGAAGAAAAACCTTTTTTTTTCAGACTGATGGCTCTGGCAGATGATAAGGAGAGGATATTGTCGCAGAGTTGATAATGAACCCCTAGAACTTCTGGCAAGTGGACAGGATCTTCCTATTGATTTAAGGCAGCATGGTGGCTCAGTGGCCAGCACCACAGCCCCGCAGCGCTCGGGACCTGATCCAAGACCCATCCAGGTCAACATCCACAAAGACCCTGCATGCTCCCTCAGGGCTCGTGTGGGTTTTATCCGGGTCCGCTGCTTTCCTCCCACACTCCAAAACACACTGGAAGGTTGACTAGACTGTGAGCCCCATTGGGGACAGGGATCGATGCGCAAGCTCCATATAGCGATGCGCAATCCGTATGCGCTATACAAAGAACCATTATTATTAGTAGTATTATTAGAAACCCACAGTCTTGAAGGCTTTCAGGACCACAGTTAGGTTTTGTTTCATCAAGTCATCTGTCTGGGAGCTCAGGAGCCAGTCATCCAAGTATGGTACCACATGAAATCCCTGGATTATAAGGAAGACTGAAAGTACAACTGCCACCTTTGTGAAGACTCTGGGCACAGAACTGAGGCAGAATGGGAGGCATTTGTACTGACAATGAAGGACTACATATTTCTGTTGAATGGCTACTGGCAGGAATCTCCTGTGGCTCTGAAGAATTGGAACGTGAAGATATGGCTCCTTCAGATCTATTGTTGCCATTACATTAAACAATTTTCTGCAATTATGATGACAGCTGTCTGAATCGACTCCATCTTTAATTTCTTCTTCACTAAATATTGGTTGAGATAGATGAGGTCTATCACAAGCCTTGAACCGCCGGCCTTTGGTACTGGAAAGACCCTGGAATAAATGCCTGAACCTAGCTGATGGAAAGAAACTGGTGCTAAGGCCTCTTTGGAGACCGTTCCTGGATGACATCCGGAACCACCTGAGAGGAGGCAAGTTTGAGGTAAAACCTGTCTGGAGGAAAACTCTTCAGCTCTATTGCATAACCTCTATCAATTAGAGAGGTGACACAGGTGTCTGATGAAGTCTGAGCCCAGATGTGGGCAAGGAGGGACAATCTCCAGGCCAAGCGCCAGGAATCATTCCTATTATTAGATTCAGGCTGAGATTTCATTGACTGACAGCAACACCCTCTGTTATTCCTTCTGTCAAACCTGAAATTCCTCTTGAATTGAGGCCATTTCGGTTCTCTAGGATAAAAGAACCTGAAATTGCATCTCCTTTTGGATCTAGGAAAATGATCTATCGTCATTAAGCCCTTTGAGAATTTCTTTCAGTTGTGAAAGGCTGATAAGGAAAATTGCAAAAATTATATTTAGCAGGAATATCACCAAGCACAATTTTAATGCATAAGGACCTAGATTAGCTGAAGCTGTATAACTGCATCCTTTTATGTGCCACACAGAAAACACAGACGCAGATTTCCACATAGGAAGGTCTCTCAGGAGTTCACCTCCTAGTACACCATCTTGGATGTCATTAGTCAGCTGACTGAGCCATATTCTGAGCGCTCTCACCACAGGCACAGAGGATAAAGCAGATTTACATAAATTCACAGAGTGTAAAATCGTTTTATGCAAGCGTCCATCTTCCTATCCAGAGGATCTCTTAGCAGAGTGGACTCTGCAGGAAAAACAGAATTCATGGCCAGTTTAGCTAGAGACAGGTTCACCTTCCGAACCGACTCCATTTAGCAGACACTTGAGGATCTAATTTATAGATCGTTATAAATCTGACACCAGTGTCTGACTTTTTGTCAGGTTTTTAAATCATGAGGAGTAGAGATAACTCAATGTCCTTATCAGATTCTGCGGTCTCTATAACTGCCCTGGAATCAGTCAGTAAGGATGACTCCTCCTGCAGTGGGGAACACCCCTCACAAAACTCAGCCTCACAATAATCTGGCAGCGTCTTACTTTACCTGTGGGTAGACTCTGCTGCCTGCCGAGTGCTACCCATGTCGCTCGCTTACCTCGTTTACACAACATCTTGCGTTACCAGAACGCCCTGCGCATGCGCACAAGCGCAGGTGAGCCCGGCAATGGGGACTCCAACCAATGAGAGATGGAAGGCGGAGGAGCACAGACACAAGGTAAATGGCGTAAACACAGGGAACATTTGCTTAGAATAACATAGTTAAACATACCGCAAAGATGGCGTCCTGTGTCGTGCAGGGGCCCTGTACACACATGCGGTTTTGCAACAGGCTACTTAACCCCTAGGCGCACCAGGACGTTATAGTACGTCATTCTTTCCTATACTGCCCCTCATAATTAATTATTTCCTATACTGCCCCTCATAATTAATTATTTTCTATACCCCCACCATTAATTATTTCCTATGCTGCCCCCCATAATTAATTCTTTCCGATGCCGCCCCGCATAATTAATTCTTTCCTATACCCCCACCATTAATTCTTTCTTATGCTGCCCCTCATAATTAATTCTTTCCTATGCTGCCCCTCATAATTAATTATTTCCTATACCCCCACCATTAATTCTTTCTTATGCTGCCCCCCACCATTAATTATTTCCTATGCTGCCCCTCATAATTAATTCTTTCCTATGCTGCCCCTCATAATTAATTCTCTCCTATACCCCCCCCCCATTAATTCTTTCCTATGCTGCCCCTCATAATTAATTATATCCTATGC